>OZ038481.1:69167306-69324806 GCA_964036315.1 Acanthosepion esculentum | reverse complement strand
TAAAGGAAAGTGAGAAAAATAAGAGTGAAGATGGGGAGAAAGTAAGAAGACAATGATAATAAAGAAATGAAAAAAAGTAATATTTGAAAACGAATAGAAATCAAAAACGCTTGGAAGAAAAACAATAGCGAATAAGAATAATAAATCCGCAAAGGAAAAAAAGAATAAATGAAAACTAAAATTTATCAAAGAAGAGAAAGGATATAACAAAATAAAAGGAATTTAATTTAAGTTGAAGTAATAACTGATCACTTTTCTTAGAATATCTCGTAAATATCCATTTTTAGTTTCGTTTCGGCTTCCACCAAATATCATAAAAATACCTTGAAGGTTGCGTTCCTGTCATCAGCTTACTATCATCTATTTGAACTGTCACTCGTATTTTGAGATATTTTAGAACTGAACATTAAGTCTGTCGTGTTCGCGATATATTTTATCTCGTCTTGATCAGAACAGCAGTAGATATTCTTTTACAAGTCGATCTACAACACAAAAACAATAAGGGAAGAGAAGATAGTCAGTAATGCATTTTCCTTTGAAATAAAGAAATGGTTTATTAGATTACTTTCATTCTTCGGCTTTGTTTTTATTTCGTTTTTTATTTTATTTTAGGTGCTTGTCATGAACTTGAGCACAGATAATTTAATGAACAACATTGAGATCTATTTTATTTATTTGACTTTTTAAAAGAAAACAAAAATGAAAAGAAAGTATGACAAAGTAATGATTCTATTTATTAGCCAGCATAATTAATTAATTGTTTGCTATCAGTATTTAAGATAATGATTAAAAAAGAAATTAATTAAAAATTGATTCTATCAGATATCTTAAAATTTATGGTAATTTCTGTGAAACTACGCAATATTTCTCAACTGCATAAAAATAATATTCTGGAAAATTTCAAAATTTACTTGGAAATTGAAACATAACAGCGAACAAGAGTTTGGGCACAAGGCACTTGAACGATGCAATGCTTCTGGAATTAGCTAAACGATCAGAGGTAATATTCCATCAGGATAAAGTTTGACGGCGTGTTTGTTTTGTGACCAGGTAGAAATACTGCACCGTCCCAGTACTATTCATTTCGGCTCTAACAGGATTATCTTGGATACAAATTTCAATTCCCTCGAAAGGCACCGAGGTCTGTTCTTTGCTCAGAAAAAAATTCAGGAGAATGGAATTAGGAAATTGCCTGAAAGAAGTTAGTAAATAATAAACTGAAACAGTAAACATTTTGTTTACATCACTTAAGTTAATGTAGAAAATACAAGAATGTCATTAATTTTGATTTAATAAACCGTAAAACAAATTGGCATCCATTTATATACAAGATAAAAGCATTAATGAATAAAGTGATGATATGAATCCATTTCTAAAAACAATGAAAGGATATCAGCAAAGATGCTTCCGTACACCACAAAGAGTTGCATTGAAAATGCATTATCTCGCATACTCAGATCTTGATTTTCAGTGCGCTACCGAATGTGACACAAGTGGTTTTCTTAACTTTACATATGAAGTTAATCAAAAAAATAAACTCCCATTTTTAAACGTTCTCGTAGAATTCCGTAAAAACACATTCACTACTTCATTATGCAAAAAAAAAAACACTAACAGAAACGCTTTCCACCTTAATTTTAGGAGTGGATGCCCACTTAGATATAAAAACGTACTTATAAAAATTTCCTAAAGAGAGCCACCAGATTACACTACTTCTTTCTAAAGTAGGTACTTCCACTTGTCGCTGAAAAAACAGCATAGCATGATGAAAAAAAGACCCAAACTTAATAAAAACAAAGTTTTATTGTCAAAATGTGTATGTTATTATTAAGAGGAAAGACCAATGTATCTTTTTATTATTTTATTAAATTTTTTAATCCTTTCTAGTACATGCAAAATTTTAACTAAAAATCTTGTTTTTCTTTTTTGCGTCAATAGTCGATGTAATATTTATGATTTTTTTTTTTTTACTTTTTTCAGGTGAAAAACACATTAATTTGGAAATTCTTGCAAAAATCAAATAATTGTCGGATTTTAATGAAACTATCAGGATTTATTCATAAATGAATGACATTTTTTTTAATTTAGTTTTTAGAAAATCTTGGTATTTTTTTTTAAAATATGTTACCCACAACTTACTTAATTTCATGAAATTTCGAAAAATTAAATTTCAATCTCAAAATTCTCCAAGTAGTCTTTTTAATTAATAAAACATTAGTTAAAAGGACTACTTGGAAAATGTAAATACCTTTTTTTCAAACTACTGCTCATTTCCCGAAAATTTGCTCCGAATCGTAAAACAAAAATTGCAATAAAACTGTGATATTATTTAATTAAAAATAAGATTTATTAAGTACACTATTGTCATAAGAAATTTCTTTTAGATGGTTAATGAATTTTTACAAGAATTGTTTTTTTTCTAAATTTTAATTATAATATTTTATAATATATAAATTGTTTAACATTTTGCATTACTTCAATCCGGTTAGGTGATATTGTTAATAAATGAAAACTATATTTACTAATCAAAAATTGAAAAGCCTAATACAAAGTATTTTACTTCAAGATTTTAAAAATATTTTTAATTTTTTTTATGTATATAAAATATTACATAACGTTTCCTGTTTGAAAGTATGGTCGACCACACACGATATAATCAGAAAATAAGGGCGATGACTATAGCAAATTTAAATTCAACATTCTAAATTGAGATTACGGAGGATATTCTCCAACATTTTTAAAATTACTGTGTACTTAAAAATCATATAAAAAAGCGCTCACCAGCTATTTTCTTAAATTAAGTTTTAACAGATAAAGTCTCCGTAGAACAACAAATAAATCTGTCAACACCTTATCAATGCCTATTGATCTACGAGTGACAAGCGACGAGGACAAGCGCATAATCACCGCTACTGTTTGTTTTAAAACCCCATTTCTCTGATATTTTAAACTTAAAGTAAATAATGTTTTTCAAATCAGATTAATTATACTTTAAATCAGTTAATATTCTTCAAATAAAGTTTCAAAAATTATATTTTATTTCTGGAAGATTTTTAAAACCTAGAATAAACTTTTGTTTACAAATGTGTCAAAAATGGCTAAATTTGAATGTTTTCTGAAACAGAAGAAAAATTGAGATTCTAATCAATATAATTTCTATTCGAAATACCCCAGAGTATTTTGCTTACTGAAAATATTAAATATAATCATTTAGCATTCAATTAAAGCTAAAAATAAAGCTTCCAGAATGTTTTTCATTTTTAAAAATCATTTTAAACCTTAGGTACCGAAAATTTAGTGGAAGTCTTTATTCTAAAATAACTTACAGTGATACTGAACATAAAGGTAAAAACAATAACATTAACATCTACAGAAGCCAAATAAATGTCAACTATAAGCAAGAGGAATTTTCTATTAGAAATATCATAAAGAAATACACAACCGTAGTATACCTGAACAAGAAAACTAAATTAATTGTCTATTACAAAACATTTAAAATAGCTAACCTTATCATCAAAAATAATAACACACCTACAAAATCAAAGTAACAAAATTCAAATGCCCCTTATGAAACTGTGTTGCTGATCAAACTAAATTCATAAATAATTATATTGGTCATACTACTACATGCAGACTATCTAGACGACTTACGTTGCACCTACCCGAACATTGCTCAATTTGGACACATTCAAACACACAGAGAAACCTACCAAACTCCATCCTAAACATACTAGTACAAAATACAAGTATAATAACCTCATCCACATGTAAAAAAGATTAAAAATAAGGCCTAGAATAAAAACGGAAAAGCCAACACTCAATAACATTAACTATGAACACGACCACAACGTTCTGACCATGTTTGGAAGATAAGACATTCCTATAACTTCAGATACATACAGTCAGCTAAAAACAAAAATTAAAATCGCTCTTGATAATGGCTAAAAAATAGCCGAAAGCTCTCGGATATGCGTGTGTCTATGATATATATATGTATATATATATATATATATATATATATATATATATATATATATATAATGCGCATATAATATGAATATATAATACACACACACACGCATATAATATGAATATATAATACACACACACACACACACATGTACATATTATATATATACAGGTTGTCCATAAAGTTCACGTGCACTTTAAAAAATTATAACTTTATTTGTATTTGCGATAGAAATAATCTGTAAAAAATGTTATAAAGTTTAATGTACCTAGTTTTAAGTATAGCTAAAATAACTAATGTGATTTCAGGCATTACTGTAAATCAGTTGGCAAATGTTTTCCGTGAACTGCAAAATCGTATTACCCTTTGTATTGCTAATGATGGAGGACATGTGGAAACTTAAATAAAATTTCAATAAAACCTTTAAAAAATATAGCTTTACTTATTTCTAATCCTTTTTACAAATTACTTCTATCGCAAATACAAATAAAGTTATAAATTTTTAAAGTGCACACGAACTTTATGGACACCCTATATATATATATATATATATATATATATATATATATATATATATATATATATATATATATATAATGAAAGGGAAAGGGTATATTTAAGTGTTTTTTAGTTGAAGTACATTATGCGCGCTGTTTGATGATTCTGCTCTAGGTATCAGTGTTGGTATTTAGCGATTCCTGAATATGTATTTATAATTACTATAACGTCATTTCTCCTTGCATCTTCTAAGGTTTAAGTTTTGAAAAACCCATAATTATTTAGGAATTATATCAATTATAAAAAATTATGGTTAATGTCGCGTATAAAGTAATTAGCAGATTACTTGATTGAAGAATTATTTGAATTAATGAAATTGATTAATTCTTGTTTTATTATAATATCAAGAGATAATATATAAAATGAGTGCTATTTAACGGAAAATGTCAAAAATGAGAATTTACAAACAAATTGAAAAACTAATAGAAAAAGTATTAGAATGATAAAATAAAGCTATTTTTTGGAATTAAATTATGTTCAATTTAAGAGATAAACAATATGCTTAGAAAGTATTTTGAAGAGAAAAATATACCAATCGACAAATCAGAAAAGAATTAGTAAAAAGTTCATCAAAGAAAGAGATATAGAGAAATAAAGAGAAGGTAAAGATGAATGTCGGATATATATTTTAAAAAATACAATTAACATTAAATAAGATTTTTTTTGTATAGAAACAATAGGGGATAATATAAAATGGCGACATTAATCGTTGACGTCTGTTAGGAAAAGTGCCAGGATAGAAAAAATGCCTTTCAAAAAACAAAATATCAATTGTATGATCACAAATGTTTGTTCAGAAATGTAAAATGTTTCTTATATCCGGATATTTTGATGAAGACAGGAAAGAAAAGGAAAGATAAAAGTCAACAAACTTAAAAGTAAAGCAAACAATGTAACAATAATATACCTAAAACAAAATACTGAAGAAAGGAAATGATTGAGAGTTTTAGAATTCAAAACAAATGACGGAGAAATAAAAATGAGAACGAGCGAATACAAAAGAATTATTAAAAACGCGAACAAAACCCAGAACGGAAGATTTAGTGGAGAAAATTAAGTACAAGAAAACGAGTAAAAAGAACGTCATTAAATATTTATTTGAAAACAACAGAGAATGGAAAGTGTAAAAAAAAGAATTGAGGCAAGCAAATCGATTAGAAAAATAAAGTAGAAAAGATA
Organism: Acanthosepion esculentum; assembly: GCA_964036315.1. Lineage (NCBI taxonomy): Eukaryota > Metazoa > Mollusca > Cephalopoda > Sepiida > Sepiidae > Acanthosepion > Acanthosepion esculentum. The sequence goes on along the minus strand of OZ038481.1, from coordinate 69,319,099 downwards.
AATATACCAGAAAAGAAAATAAGTAAATGTTTGGTAGAATTGCAAAATAGAAAGACGGTAAAGAAAGCGAAAGAAAATGTATATAAAATTAATTTGATATAAAATATAAGAACAAAATGAAACGTTAAAATTGAGAGAGAGTTGTTTACGGAAGAACAATACACTTTATTACCAATTTCTCATTTCGACATATCTTAGAATCATAAATGTTCCACTTCCACTGTTTGAGAAGGACTTATCTAATATAGCAATTCTTGTTTTCTTGAGGAACATTTCATAAGCCTGATATATCAGAATTGCTGGAGCATGTATGCAATTTAATTTTAAGCCAACTGTGTCACTTCGCCTAAAAAACAAACACAACACAAACAGCTAGCTCCCATAACCTCTCAAGTGTAAGCTTTAGTGAAAACGTTGATAAATGAGTATCGATTCGCATTAAAGGAATTTAATATTCTATGATGTAGACTGTTCTCGATAAAAGATATCTACTACAGCTGATAAGTGTAAATAACAGAGCCAACTACAAATGATAAATGTTAATGTGTGGCGAAAACGACTATATATTTGGAGTTCGAAAGGATTAGAGCAATGGGAAAAACGTCAGTGCCTTCAAAATGTCTCACTTAATATACTGTATGTTGTTATTCACTTTTACATTAGTAACTTCTGCTACCTTTTACCTCTAATAGTTTACTTTTAATGTACAAGTAATGAATTTCTTGTACTCTGTTTTTCTTTGTCGGGACAACAGTTGCTAAATAATGGCCATAACCCCAACTCCTGGAAATTATCAAAGGAAATGAGGTAGAAAAAAAGCTTGTGCGTTTTTAACTGTAGTTTTTATGCAGAAATTTCTGTTTACTATAATTATTGTTAGCAGTATTTGGGTTGTTGTAAATACAATCCAAAAAAAATGCTATGGATTACCTACATTGCAATTTCTTACCGAGTTCTGCATTTTGTTTTCATGTTTTACTCAAACCCTGTTTTGCACTTTTCTTTTGCTTCATGATTTGCTTTCGCATAAAATTTAAATCTAACAAAATTTGCATTAGAAAATCATCAGCAGATAAGGAAAGTATAAACAATCATGAAATAATTCTTACACTATCAGTTTTATTATTTTATTATTGTTTTCATTAGCAGCCTTATCAGTTATAGTTATGATTCATAGTTAGCACATATTTTTTCATATTCATTATTACTTTTACTTTCTCCAACTGTATCGTAGCATTAATTCTTGTCTTTGTAGAATATAATGTTGCTGTTTCAAATATGACTTTTATCCTGTTTAATTTTTATGATTTATTTATTTATTTATAAAAAAATAATTGTTCTTCATTTGATTAATGTATTGTTTACCACATATTTTTTCAGTTTGCTTATCGATTTCAGTACTCCCGTCACTTGCACAACTTTTCTTAAAATTTCTTGTTCCTCCAGTAGCGCTTTAAGGATTTTGGAACAATTCTCAAATAGCGAATTACTATGGACACAATCCTAACCATCATATTCCACATCTTTATTTTATTGCACTGACTTTCATTCTGTTTCTTAACATATCTTTTCTATACAATTTGTGATCTGCTGGCACATTTCCTAGTTTGTCTTTATCTTTACACGTGCCTTTTTTTAATTCATTTTCCGGTGGCTTGCAGCATTTAATTTTCGATGTAGCAAAAACTTGTCTCTTTCTCCAGAAAATGGGCTGGTATACTTTCTTTTCCTTGTTCACACAAAAAATAGTTCGAAATTTCTTGCATTGCTTGCATTTCAATATACCAAACTATTTTACTTCTTACATGTTCCTCTCAAAAATGTTGTTTGTATCATCGAATTAAAGTTGTTTGCACATTTCCTATTCTATCATTTTCCTTACACATGTTTTTTTTTTTTAAATCCTTTACTGGTTGCTTGCTGCATTCAGTTGTGACGTAGCGAACAACTTGCCTCTTCCACCGCAAATTAACCTTTGATCTTTTCCTGCTTTGTCTATATGGCAATATGGCATAAGTTGTTCCGATTATTACTATTTAGAACGCAGCGCTTTCTCACATAAGCAGTCAAGAGCGTATGGTTCACATTAAGTGACACCCAGTTTCCCTACTATTTCAATAGTCTCCGCAGAATGTTATCTGAATTTAGTTATACTGTTGCCTGGATGGACTCTATCCTTTTTTGGATTTCCAGTTCTTCTAATTACTTTGTAATGATCTTTTGATCTATTCAAATTAGTCTAATAATGGGCACGAATATCAAACTCGGGTTACACATTTACTCCGTTTTCTGGCAAGTTCTGCATGTTTGTGTGTTTTTTCAACATTTCATATTTAATAATATCTGCTGGATCAGGGATCTCCAATATCTGACAAACTTCATTCTTCTTTACGATGTCAAAATATGAACTTCTGGTCTCAATTGGTTGATCTGTTTAAATCTTAACGTTCTATAAAATGTTAAATTTTTCTATTCTCGTTTATAGATATGATATCGATATGCATGATCAATCATATTCGTCTGTATATTTCTCAATGAATCACCCTCCCTACCCATTCATGCCTACTTTGATACCATTTCTGAGCCAACTTGTTGCATTCAGTCATTGGATGAATGAGTGTTACCTCTATCTATGCATATTATATATATATGCTAACTGGAGGTCTTCTAACTTACGGGATTGTTTTGGATTACCTTTACTTCTCTTTTTGAATGTCCTTTTTGCAACTATGTCTCGCATTTTATATGGAATGTATTATATTTGTCTAATGAAATGCTCAATGCGCATTCCCCCTCCCCTTTTTGTTGGTTGCTGTAATTACTATTTATTTGGGGAGTTACTGATGTATAGCAAATACCATATTATACCATCCTTCAATTTTTCCTTCAGTATGAAGATTATTCAGTACAGCACGCTTATTTTCCAAATAATTATCTCAGAAGCACAATCACTTTTGTTTCAACCGGTACGTTTATTTTGTAAGTAAATAAATTCCCATTCAACGTGCCTAGTCCAGACAGCACTTGTATTTGATATAAAAGTGTATAAAAATTCACTTAGATTAGAGTTGTTGCAATTTTCAATGTATCTCCGTTCATCTTCTTTTCACGTATAGTCTAGCGATGACATCTCGCAGTATTTATATATGCCATCATATTCCTTGTCTGGGGATTCACATTTCTTAATTCTTATTCGTTGAGTTTAGGAAGTATTTTGAATAAATATCTATGGAAATTGCCCAACTTATTATTCTTTTGATTGAATTTCTACATTTGAATTTGGCTTTTAATAATTTCGTTGTTTTGCTGGGTTCAAAACTTTTCATTCTTTTCATTTTGCTTTAATGCGTTTTATTCAATATTTGTAATTCTTTCCCGCTCAACCTTTTGATGATTTCCTTGTTAGTTAATTACTTCTGTTTTTTTCTCTTTTTAGTTGGGCATATTTCGCGATTTCGAAATTCATTTTAAAATTCTGACTGAAGATTATAACTTTTTTTAACATCTCCATTCATTTTTGTTGACATAATTGTTCAAAATTATTCAAGTATGCTGGAATTTTTAAGATGAGGAATTATCATTGTTATATGTCTATCTATTCGAACCAGCATGCTCGTTTTGGTTATGGAAGTATAAGTCGTTTTCCTCACTCATAAATTCAGTGACATAAAGTCCAATAAACTAAAGAAAATTAACTGATACGAGATATCCCTAAACATGAACAATCGGATGAAAATTCCAAGAAGGATATCGAGTAAGGATAGACAATTAAAGAAAGCTGTAAAGTAGAATGGCATAAACGTCGTGAATATTAGAGCTAAAATGAGAATACTAGTTCTTATGGAAAGTCATATAATATCATCCAAATGTATTATCTGAATGAGTTTGTTCTGATTTTGTAAATTCGTTTTATCCGTTAAATATTAGCAAAATATCATTAGATCGAATGGTCTTGAAGAGAGATATTTTTCTGTGAGATGTCTCTTTTCATGTTCCCCTCGACTAGAGATTGCTTTCCGGCAGTTCTAATCCCCAATGGTTCCCTCTATTTGTTATGAATTTAACCGCTTTTTAAAAATTTTAAACATGTTCATTCATTGCTGGTTTTAGTTTAATGTCATAGATTTTTGGACTCTCTCCATACCAAAATTAAATCTTTCCTTTCCTCATTCAGGATATTAGAATCGACGAATAATAGGTTAGTTGTTCCTCTATTTTCGTTTCGGTGCCTTTCTATTCTTCAATTAGCAGTCTTTCTAACAAGCAATAAATTTCTTCGGTATGCTGTCCCTATAGGATTCCCCATATTATATATCTCTAATTGTTTTCAGTTGTTCCGTTTAGGTCAGCTTGTTGTAATTGTTGTTCTAATCTTTCATCTGTAGTGAAGAATCGCTTCAAGTAGAACCCAAGGATTCCATGTTGGTATGGGGTCTTCCAATTATCTGTTTGCCTTAGGGTCTCTCTCTAAGGGTCTCTTTTCATCTACACTCTCGCGCCACAGGTTTTTCATGTTTGTTAACTAGTTCAATTTCTAGTATGATTTTATTTTGCCTGTACATCCACAACATATGAAAAATGTTTTTGTGCGTATAGGACTGTTTGTTTTTCATTTTGCTACATTTATCTTCTTGCCTTAGTTTTTTTGCTCCTTTCTCTATAGTTGAATTTTTGTTGATACGGTTCTGTCTGTCGTCATCAGCCAATATATTTCAATTCATTTCTTTGTTGTTATCATTTTGTAGCATTTTATGTTTGCTTGATTGATTTTTCCGGTTAATCTTTACGTTTTTATTTTCATTTTAGCAGTTTTGCTTATTTGTTGTTCTAGTCTCATTCCCCTACCAACTTTTGGAAGTTTGTTGATCTGAGAGTCATATTTCGAACACCAAATATTTTAATAACATTGTTCTCGTGTACTTGAATTCGTTGATCTTGTCAGTTTAAACATATTCCAACAGTTTGTTCACTTTCTCAGTCTTGACTTTTATTTTCTTCCAGTCCATATCCCTCAGGGATTATAAAAACCAAATTCTGACAAAATCTTTTTTTATTTTTGTTTTTCCCTGAGTTAAACTTTCAGTAATAATTTGAATGGTTCGTTGTAAGATTACATCAGTTTTATCATTTCCACTATGTCATTTATATGTCTTTTTCACTTTCTTCATCTACTTCCCCTACTAATTTATCTCTTTGTCAGCAAAAACACAGATCCTTTTCCTGTATTCACTTTGACGTTGTGACATGCACCCTCCTTTGAGACATCAATGCAATATGTCATTTGAGACGATTTGATCCATGTGAACGGAGTGTTCGTCGACCGTGGCACTCCAACCTCTTATTTGAAATTCATTTGTGTGTTTGTTTAGAGTTCATTATAGTCCTGTTTGATATGGTGAGGTAACAGCATATAAAGAATTATATTTCCAGCGATTCTGGAACGGGGATAATATGGTTCTCAAAAATGTTTGAGATCGCCTCCACTAAATATCACAATAAATTAACATCACTCTCGTGATATTTTAGACAATTAATAAGCAACAATGATCTCAATCCTAGTTAATATTAGCAAGAACGCATACGCGCTTTTCTCTTACAAAATCCTTATGTATTAGAAATAAATAAGTTAGTGGTCATCCAATGAAATTCTAGCATAAAAAGTACACATGACTTATATAAGATATAAACTTACCCAAATATACCATCTCACTTTTAGGAATGTTATATATATATATATATATACATATATATATATATATATATATATATATATATATATATATATATATATATATATATATATTTGAATTGGACATAGTCCGACAATTTATTAAAGACATTTTTGATATGTTTAACGTTCTTTTTATAGATACAAGTATTTAAGCAAATGCTCTGTTTTATAATAAACAGTATTAAATAACATTTACCGACCTGAATGTTCGAGAAATTTTCATAGAAAATTTTCGTTCTCCGACAGGAATCGAACCTGTATCCTATACGGAACCGTCATAGAAAATTTCTATGACAATTTCTCGGACATTCAGGCCGGTAAATGTTATTTAATACTGTTTATTATAAAACAGAGCATTTTCTTAAATACTTGTATCTATAAAAAGAACGTTAAACATATCATATATATATATATATCCTTATATCCATTAATATAGCACACCTTATATAGAGAGAGAGAGAAAGAGAGAGAGAGAGAGTATGTCTGTGTAAAAAGCGCGTGTAATGGCCAATTGTATGTATGCCATATATGTAAGGTGAAGGTTTTTGTGTTTTTGTATATCTAAAAGTTTCATTAAGGAGATACCAATCGCTTCAACTAATCATATTATTTCTCTGCACATTATTGTAAAAGTTTTGCTTGTTAAAGACTTTCATCGTCCACTGCCTGTTTAATTTATCTCCTTTTTATCCAACAACAAAATGTAACACAAGAAACGTTTCTTTATCGCAATACTCATAAAATGAGATGGTTTCTATTTCATGACACTCTGATCATAGCCGATCGACTGAAGATCAAAATAAAAAATAAATATAAATTGGAGAATAGAAATAGGAAATTTGCAAAATGAAATAGTAAAAACGGGAGATTAGTTTTAAGGCTTTCCCTTGTTCTTCGATTTTTCCAACTTTCCTTCTTCTCTACTCTAGAAATAGAATCTTTGGAGAAGAAGAAAAAGAAATGAAGGAAAACAGAAACGGCAAAAGGAAGATAAAAAAGTAACAGGGTAATATTTGAATTAAGTAAAATTTGGAAGTGAATTTAAGAAATTTTTTAAATACATGAAAGATTTCGGAAGAAAGATTTCAGAAGAAAGATTTTACAGAAAGTTAAAATAGAAAGAGTTGAAAAATGATGAAAATAGCGGAAAATTAATAAGCTAAGAAAGATAGAACAATTTTCTAATGTTAGCCGGCTAATACATAATAATTTAAGACTCCTTGCCATAAAATGATATGTTATTTATTACTGTCGCAATACATGCAATATGAGTTTGCTCTTCAATAAGTACTCCAACAACGTGCCTATATAAAAATAACAATGATCTATCACACGAGTGATAAAGGGTCTTTATGTTAATTAAATTAGTTAGTATATTTTCATTCAATCACTGAAATTATTCATTTTACTAACATATTGTTCGAATTCATCACACTGATCAGCTTTATTCTGGAATCCTTTTTCTCCGATCAGTTCATATTTTCAAGAATTTTTTATTCTAAAAACAGATTATATTTTTCAGTTCTTCATAATTAATTATTCGTAAATGGATAACAAATTTTCTAAAGTTGCAAAAATTAATAAATTACTTTAAAATTTTAAAATACGTAAAAATAAATTCTAGTTAATCTTCAAGTTTTACTGTTACCGCTTCAACCTGAATTGATGAAGAATTTTGTTAAAGCTCTTAAAATCACAAATTTTTTCAAGTCATCGATCCCAAAATGTTTGATGGCTATTAAAATATTCCTCATATTAGAAGCCTAATGAAAGAAATTCATGACAATCCTTCGAATAGATAATTTTATTAGAAATAAAGAAAAAGTAGTTATGGTTGACTGTATCCTGAAGAGACATGACATTAAAAATAAATTTTATATGAGCTGGCTAATTATCTAGATCATATATTACTCAAAACATATTTTCTATCTACTAATCTCATTCGAATAAACAACATTCCATTTTAAATCTGTGCTACATGTCAATATCATATTTGTTCTGCAAGGCTGCACATTTATAATAAATTTATTTTTAAATGCAAATAGATATATGTATGTGCAAGTGGCTGTGTGTGTATGGTTGGTTTTAATTATAAAATAAAATTTTAATTTTGTATAAATTTGTATAAATTTTTATAATTTCAGAAATAATTAGATGATGTAGCCATAGATAAAAACCTACTCGGTTCTTTCTAAAGTCTATTTTCTTTATTGTCTGTAGGGAATTTTTCGTCAAAATTTGAAATAAACTTAAACAAATATACAAACTAAAACAACGAAAATTTAATAGATATCAAATGGCGACTTTGTATATCTTGAATTATTAACGCTCCTTATTTAATTAGTTCTTTTGTCGTCCTTTTACATCGTAGAATATAAACAAAGCAGAAGACGCCACGAGCCATCTGCTCAGATTTCAAGGTGCATTGGCAAGTAGGGCATCAATATATTATCAAAGAACAAGAAGATACGAAATTAATTAGATCGAAATGGCATCACTGAAAAGACAACACGCAGGACGTATTGTAAATAATTATACAAACAAATTCCATCATAATATATGAGTCATAAAGGATTTTTAATGCGATATAAAGATTAACAATAAATAAAATGATAGATATGAACAAACATAGATAGATAGATAGATAGGATCCATATTTCAGTATTTATATTTTTGTACGAAGTAATCTAAAGAATTATCGTTCTCATATCTTATACGCATACATTTATTTACCACACTATTCAAGGTGCAAAGCCACTTGAAGTGTTGCTGAAACAGTTTGTTACGTGAGCGATACGAGTAACAGGTTTGTTTGTTTGTTTGTTTGTTTAATGTTTAACAACCTATCAATCTTTATGAGATCATTTAAGGTCAAACAATTGTTTTTTGTTTTGTTTTTTTGGATAAAGTTGAATCACTTTCAAATTTTTTTTCCGAGTTGTCTTGCTTTTTTTTTAAATATCCATTGCACGAGTAACAGGTAAGAATCGCAGTTAATGAAGATATGTGGGAAATATAACACTTGACCGAAGATTTGAACAGGTTAAGATTGTAGTAGTCGGGAAAGCATCCTCTAGGGAATCAATCGCACAAAAAGCGGTTCGTGGAAAGAAGCCGTTCAAGTGGGACTTACACTTCATCAATGGAATACGAAGGAAATCAAAGTGGTTCGCCTCAGTGTACGCGACGTGAGTTGGTTAGGTTAGTGGAACTAAGGAATGTACCCCATTTGCCATAGCGACAGAGTAGTGATAGGTTTGAAATGTTTCATCTGTGTTAAAGGGGTTGTACGGTGGAAAAATAATCTATCATGTACAAGGCCATGTAGACCGGCCAGATACGGCAGTAGTACTCCATTTTCGCTCTGACCTGGCTCTTGTAAATTTAGATCATAGTAGAAGCCAGATATTTACTGGAACCGACCATTATTCCAGCATCTTTAGCGATAGATTGTATATACGAATTCCACTTGAGATCTGGAATGTTCCAGGTGTCCTAGGCAAGGGGGTCTCCTTGAGAGAACACACTTATATTGCGATTGACAGAAATACACGGTTTGCTTGGGGATGATGGAACATTACTAGCTTGGTTTATGAGGTATTGAATGTAACAAGCTAGTTCCCTGTATAGATATGTATATGCTCGTGTATATATATGTATACCTATATCTATATATGTGTGCTTTGTACACTGGACCTATTTGAGCATTTATATTTCTCATTTTTACAATAATTATAATTTATATATTAATGTACATGAAAGTATGACTTATGTGTTGAACTGAATATCATTATTAAATTGTATAAAAATCTTTTGAAATAGCCCAATTTTTAGCTTTTAAGATGTATGATAGTTTTCTAGGCCTGGCCTCCTGACCGGAGGTTGCAGGGATTCCCTAAAAAGAACTTTCGCCTTTTGTGGTATCGAGCTTCAGAAATAAGTAACGGAAGCCGATTACAGGCCTTCTTAACGCTCCAGGACTTTTCACGCGATCACCCTTACTGAATAAATCCGTAAACTCGATGCAAAGTAGAGGAAGTGACTCTATAAAATCGGCGCGCCTTCCAGACAGCAATACGTCTCCTGCACACGCAGTTCTAACCAATCATTACAAACTAACTATTTTCACGAAGAAAAATCATGAATGTTTGGTTTATGAGTATTGGCGTGTTCGTAGGCGATAGGATGTGCGTGTAAAAGAAATTCTTATATCTTATTTTCTTAATTTATTCGCTTTATAAAGAACAAAATTGGAGGCTGACAATAAAATACATGTAAATATTTTTAATATATACTAGAATATGCGGTATGCGTATCTACATATCTACAAATATTTATTAAAAGGTAGTGGTTTCTTCCAATAAATTATTAGTAGTATGGAGGACGTAAATGCAAAAGTAAAGAGGGAACAAGATAGTGAAATGGCTAATTATAAACGTGGGTCACGTTAGAAACACTGAGAAAAATAGGTTGATTGATACACAGTGAATGGCCAAGTAATAATTAATACTTGATTTGAAGAATATCCTAGAGGCTTGCAGAGTTGAAAATCTCAGCAAGTGACATTAAAAATTTGATAAACTACTTATCTATCAACAGTTACATAAACCTAAATTGTTGGGTCCAAATGAATGCCCCGTTTAGTTAAGTTTACTGTTAACGACATTTGTTAAACAAATCTCTGCTATCGTCAGAAATTAACATTTTGCAACTAATTCACGTAACGTCTTCTCTTCTTAACGAATTTTAAAACTCATCCATAAGGATGGCATACCTATCTATCAAATTGCTATCCATCAGTGCGATGTTGGCTACATAGATAAGACTACCCAATTATTAGAGAAGAGAATCACTCAGCATGTGCCAGCATGTATTCGTAAAGGTGAACTTCAAAATTTGCATAAGTGTTCTAGTACATCCGCGCCTGCAATCTCCGAACCTCTTATTAATAATTGGCAATGCGCTTTAACTTACCATCAAGGTATGCTTTGTGTATAGCGCCGTTCACATTCATACTATCATCTGAATGTTTTAGAGACTGTTTTATCAGATATATGCAATTTTTCTTAAAGAAAACAATGATTGTTGGGACTAAATGTGATCAATTTGTAATATATATATATATATATATATATATATATATATATATATTGTGTGTGTGTGTGTGTGTGTTAGTATGTTGTATGTTATATATGTAATTATTACCCACAAAGTGGAAATTTGCTATTTGCTTTCATTGATCAGGCATCGATGAGAGGAAACCGTTTATCTTTTTCTACTGTTTTTGCCCTTTTTATTAATTTTCTTTTTGTTTCCAATTGCCATTGATAGTAATTGTACTTTCACTCTGTCCATTTTCCTCTTCTGTTAACACATGCAAACTGGAAATAAAATAACACGGTTCAACAAGCACAAAGCAATGCATAAACTTCAATAGGATTTACTTCACAGCGATTCTATTTCCAAGCAGACTTGTTTAAAATCAAACATAAAATTCTGAAACAAGTTATAGAAATGAAGTGGAATATCTTAATAAAAACATTAGTGACAACCGCAAAACAAGTAAAAGTAGGAAGTGTCTCACAATTGAATTTCTGACAGCAAGAAATAACGCCCAAAATGAAGTCAAAGAAATAATTTCCGGCAGGCAAAATGTAAGCGCAAATGTGCAAAGAATGAAAACTGCATAACATACAGCATGTATACAAAACAATAATAAAAGTAATAACAGAGCAAAAGTTTGCTCTTCGTCAGAATGCATGAAATCTAACGAGGGAACACTCATAAAAAGAAACATATATGGAATGAATGCATAAGAGATGTGTTATTCACGACAACAAAGATAAACATAACGTCGGTAAAAACATGTAAGAACGCACAGTTCTAAAATATGAGGTTACATCTAAAATGAAGAGGAACAAATGACCAGGACCAGACAACTTGCACGCGGATAAAGAACCAGTTAAGTGAATACAAATATATATCTATACGGAGGAGAGAGTACTACAAGGATGCTTTTTCCTATCGAATTTATTTAAGCTGAGCAGTGATATGATTTTAAGAGGACAAGAAAACCTATCAGTATTTAATTTAGGCGAATCTAAACATAATAATGTACCTACACAAACAACATTGTGTTATCGGTAGCTTTTGAGAAATATTTATTCGACAAGTTTGTCGACGAAAACATGAAGAAAGGACTAACCAGTAACTATAATAAACCAAGATACTTGTTTGTCTGCCAAAGGACAATACCAAGGTGCTTGCTACGCACCGGGGGCATTAAATCAGACAATTGTGGAAATTTAGCTATCTGGGGAATATATTAACGGATGACAGAGAAAACCGAAACTGCACAGAAATAGAAAAGGATGCTTTTCAGAAACAGAAGAAAATATTAAGGAATGTGAAAATGTCCTTAGAAACGAAGAAAAGAATGCTGAACTGTTACGTAATTTCTAATCTGCAATTTATAGCGATGAACAATTTGCTGGACAATTTCCTCCCAGATGATAGAAACCACATATATTCAACCAACAAATAAAATAAAATGTAAAGAATAGGTGAGAAACAAGGGCATTTAAAAAAGAATAAGAACTAAAAATGCAGTTTACAATCATAAAGACACAGCTGAAAGTTTGGGAGTAAGACAAGGATGCATTTTCTTATCGAAAGGAAGATTTAGAGAACTGATCGCTCACAGGGTATATTAAAAGCAAGAGAAGCAGTGTAAAACAGCAAGTAAATTACTTGGGTCCAAATAAGCAGATGGAAAACACATGAGACATTGTGTGTTTTCCTTTAGAAAAACCGTAAAGTATTTTATTCAAATTATTTCATTTTAATTTTGCGATATTTAAGAGTAAAAATATTGACTGCGCTAAGAGTAAAACGTTTATACATAAAAAATATTTGTCCGCTAATCGATGAGACTTAAATAAGGAAAGTAAGGGAATGAGCTAAGGCGCCATTGCCCACGTTGAACTACCTTTTTATATTGAATAGATGAATTATTTACGGATAGATTCATCTTACATAAACAAGCAAACATAAATACACACACACAAACATACACTCACCGCCTGATCTCACTTTTTTAGTAATTAAACATTGCATTGCTATCTTAACATAAAACATACGCAAATAAACCTCTTGTACTTTTACTATCAAGTAAATATGATACTACTGATATGCATTGCGTTATATTTCTTTTGTTCCATGTTAGATTTATGAACTTATTTTAGTCTAAGTGAATTTAAAAATCAAAACTCTTAATTAGATAGGAAATTAGAATTAAATACCTAGACAAAAAATCATAGATTACACATTCAGATTTGTAACCCATGAAGTTACACAATTACTTAAAATATGTAATTTTTAACGGCACGAATAAAATAAAAACTAAGGGGATGGTTACTTTCTAAGCGTAGCTTAGATGTGGCATGAGGCAGAAAGTATGGGTTACATAGTAACGATCGAACTCGCTTTTCAGTCGTAACTGATCTACCGAGTCAAGCTTGCTAACCATTACATCACACCAAGGTGCCAAATTCAGTGTTCTAATGTTTGACTGTTGAAGTCGATATTATTTCTCCCTGTAATTCTCAGATAAACAGAATTATCACTAAAAGTAGTTGCAATATTCTCAAAATGTATTTGAGTTAACCGAACTATTCGATACGCATAAGGTAAAGAAATGCATTCAATACGTTTTATTTGTCTGTTTTGGGGTATTTTTACTGATTACCAATTGCTTAACGCGTATCTATACCTATTTGTGATAAGGAGCAGGTTCTGACACAAAGTGTTATCACATTTCTTGCACTGTAATGTAAGTATCTGATATGTTTAACGCAGATACAATACAAGACTTCAGTTTTTTATCATCAGTGCTTACTAGTTGTTCTTTATTAAATGTATTTTTATTAGCTGTTCTTTATGAAATGTATTTTCGATTTCCTGTTAAAAACCCTCTTAATTAACTTACAGTAGTACTTATTATATGAATCATTTCCATGCTTAAATTCATAGACAAATTTTCAAAGTCACTTTTTAGGTTGCTCTCTTGATTTCTCTCGTTACTACTGTAGATATACTCTTCTGGCTGTAAATGATGTGTTAAGATTTCATATTGAAGAAAAGCTATTACAAGTGAATACGACTAACTTTTTACGTTGATGAAAATGATAACATCAAAAACTACACGATTTATTGATCCTCTAAAAGGTTAAATAAATTGAAAAAATTGATATCCTTATTTTTTTTATAAACACCTTAAATGCCGAATCAGGAAATCAAAATCGTGATAGGAAACCTGGATGCAAAAATAGCGAAGAAGCGAGATGATGAAATAGTCAGCAAATTCGGAATAGGAACTCATAATGAACGTGAAAACAAACGGACCCAATAGGGCGCAGGGCAAACCACAAGATAATAGCCGACACCTGGTTTAAGAATATCCAGGGCGTTCATGGAGAAGCACAATATTATAATCGTTAAAAAATTAAGAATATTTTTTAATTGTGCATCAGATAATTTCAAAGCAAAACAAATGTAAGCAGCTTTTCTCTATATGATGTTTCAACAAAAATTATCACAATTTATTGTTATGTGAATATTATTTGCATGCAAGACTGTTTCTCGAAATTTCGTTCACCTTTTTATATTGTCTTGATTTGATGTAATTTGAACTGATAGAATCGTTACAGCTTCATGAATTGTTAAAAACTTAATATCTCCTTTTCACTTTAGCTGGGGTCACTTCCCATCTGAATTTCTCTCTTAGGCAATACGAAGGAATGTTTTTTGGCAGGATTCAGTTTGCGTTGGAACAGTAAATTGTACAATGTGTTTTATATATTAGCTCTGACGTGAGTGTCTTGTTGTATTTTGACATGCAACACTAAGGCTGAATCCCGGTAAATTAGATTTCTGGTGTATTCGTAAACAAACTAGTGTTGTGTAGAAAATCAATACGGTAAGCTATCCTCTTACACAGGGACCCACATCTAACGGCACAGTATCGTTTGCAGAGTATATAATGCATGTCTTCTCTTACTGATCGATTGACAGAGTGAAAGAAGTGTTCTCCAGTTTGGCGTATTTGCCGATAAATCAATCGTTTCTAGATTACGCTAGCATTTCCATCCTCTATAAGTTGACATAAACACAATGCATGCCATGAAGTAGTGTCGATCCCAAATTCTTTCAGGGAATTAGCTATATCTAATTTGACGTTGTATAGATGCAAATTCAAATCACTAGAGTGTTTTACTAAAGCGCTTTCATATAAGATATATCGATTCTTGTTTTACTTTTTATAGAAAATTCTAAATAATCTAATTTTTCATAAGATGTTCATAAAAAACGGATGCAAAAATATATACATACATACATACATACGTACCTATATACATGCCAAGCATTTTCATTTTTGTTTACAGAAATGTAATCTGCAAAAATAGTAACAGATGTCAAATCCTTAATTTAAATATAATCTCACATGAGTAATCACCCTTCTTCTGTTTATGTCTATCTCAATAATAACCTATAATTTGTATAAAATATTTCTATCATAAGAGGATCAATCAAAATATAATGTCTGTTCAAATTAATTTTAAAATTGTTAGAATTTACTAGGTACATTTTTTATGTCTTCTCTTTTTGTGTCTTTTAAAGAATTTATTGTTTATAACTAAGTGAATAAATGCTTTGCTGTTGGGGTCATATTTTTTTATATTATTCGTCCTATTCTGTTTTTTCATCAAACATAACACTGATATTTATGTTCGAAATATTTTCGTTTCGTTTGACCAATTAACTGCATTTAAGTAATCATTCAATGGATCACAATATGATTTAGCGAATGTTAAATAAGCCTTTTTCTTTTTTCTTTTAGTAGTGAGTTTTTATTAAAACCTTTGTCAATTCAAAGATCTGCGAATATTTTCTGTATACATCTGTTGCATAATCTTTTCTCCAGATCTGACTGAATAGCCTTAACATTCGATTTCGAGTTGATAGAAATCCAGATTGTGGTTTTAGATAATCCCTATTAATAAATCTTCTCAGGATTTGCAAGTGTTGATACAGTAGCAATATAGGAATAGGGAGTGCATATTTACAGTATATACTCTTTAGTAATATTGATGTGTATCTACACAAAAATATATTCAAATATATTACATAGAGGAATATACATGATTCAAAATAGACAAGAGGACTGATTTAGGTTGACGAATATACACACATCCATAAATTAAAAATAAAGTGAAAATCTCATAAAATCTAATACTACTAAATATTTAGAAAGATTAAGATTGGGAAAGCGAAAAAATATCAGATAATTCTAATGAATCAATTTTTTTGTTATTTTACTTGAGAACAGAATTAAAAACTGGGGATTTGTGGATATGGAAGTGAAAAATAAAATCATACGTATGATTTTTTTTATTCTATCTCTTCTTTATAAATAATTCTTAGCACGTTTTCTGTAAGACTCAGTCCATGTAAACCATAATAACAATATCCATACAGTTCGTATTTGACTTGCATTATTTAGAAAAAGTGATACATTCATTTTCTAACACTTTCGCCCCAGCCCCTCAACCTCCGGCGTCTTACTCTCTGGTTTGAGGTGTCTATTCGGTCTTAACCGAACTTAAGGGCGTGACCGTAGTTTACCTGAGCATCCGTAGTTATTCGACCGGTCCACTGGTTTAATCCTGCTTCCTGCCCACGTTGTGTTTGGTTTAATCCAGAAAGCAGAAGTGATATTCATCCATTCACGGTCGACTGAAAATGTAGACACAGCTGAAGAGTCTGTGCTAAGAAATTTAGAAAGCACCAAAATATATATATATATATCTGCAGAAAGCCGGACAAACAATTATTCAATGGTTGAAATGTTAATGTCTTTTATATAGCAGAAAAGAATAGTATAGAAAAGAAACGGGTTACAGAAAAGAAAAGTAATTGACGTAAAAACTCATACACTGGATTCTAGACAGAGAGAGAGTGTGTGTGTGTGGGTTGTGATTAACTTGTTAAATCGTCTCAGAACGATATACGACTCTTGCGATGGAGAGATAAAGATTTATGTGCGCAAAAAAAAAGTTTATAGTTGTGTTCCTCCTCAGCAGTACACAGTACCAGTAATCTTCGTTATAGAAGAAGCCGCGGTACTTATATCAACAGTACATGTTAGCGGACGCTTCGTTCCGATCTCTGACGTCACTTCCTCTCACCCTCGAGTCTCCAACTCGACTCTCCACTGTCTCTCTCTTCTGTCTGCCTCTTCCGTCTGCAAGGAGATGGAGAGAATAATTCGTCTTACTCGGGCCAAATTCTTTCTTCTCTCTTCAAGAATGATCTCCAGTCTCTCGTATAGGAATGATGATCAACAATATAAAAGAAAATACTTCGTGTCATTTCGTTAAAAGAGAGTGGTGGCTTGTTCGACGTTTCCGTTCCCAGTGGTAGTAATAATAGTAGCAGTAGTAGTCTTAGATGTTGGAGGAAGTAATTCCCTCCTTCGTTCTTATATCAACAGCACATGTTAGCGGATGTTTTGGTCCAATCTCTGACGTCACTTTCGTACTTCTTCGAGCCTTCAATTCAACTCTGCTCACTTTCAATCTCCGAAATCTCTCCACCAAGCTCGACTGCCCTCGAAGACAGACGAGCCAAAAACTACCACTTTTTTCATCATAACTACGCGTTTATATAGATAAACCTGGCTGATCATAATCGACCATTAGCTCTACTGCTTCGCACGCGATTATCACCGGTTCAGCTTACTTTCAACCAAAATCATGTTAATTTCCAAAGTTCCTCTTAGCTTACTAAGTTCTGTTTATAATTTTAACCGATAAAAATTATTTCGACCATTTCTGTTGTCTCCTAATGACCCAAATTCCATTGGGTACAACTTTTACCCTAGATCAGATTTCCCATCAGTAAGCAAAAATGCTTTGATCTAATTTCGCTGCTCAGATCCACTCCAATTTCAATAAAAAATAATATACATGTGCGTGTGTGTGTGTTTCCCCGACTCTCTTCTCTGTCACATTTCCTCCCCTACCCAACTGCCATTTACTAGTAAATGACACACGAGCTTTCATATCAACAAAATATGCGAAAACCCAGTCCAACATGCTTCTTACTAGGGGGCTACTGAAACATACATCTCTTCCAGCATGCAAAGGTAGAGTCCTCAGTTCCTCTTAGGGCTCATTACGCCCATTTACATTTTCATTGTCCTTACGATACATATGTACATGCAACTTCCGCTTAAAGTTCAATGTTCCCACAACGGTCGGCTAGGTTATTATAGCAACCCAATTCTCTCTCCAGTCCAAATTCGGTGTACCTATCTTATCTAACTCCGACTTCAACCAAGATCAATCTTATCGATTTGCCTTAACAACGCCGGCATCTTTTCTAGCGACATCTTAGGAATCTCTCTTACAATGGGTTCCCACAATCCCGTCCATCCACTGGCATTCGTTCCTACCAGCTCTCACAAAGCCTCATTCTCTTCAAACTTCTCTTCTGTTTGGTAGTAGGGAGGTAAAGAGATAGATGGACCATGAGTTCCACAACCAATGGGTAGCTCTACAAAAAACAAAGGGGGAATAACTCTTATCGTAGTGGTGGGCTTCCCTTCATACACCTTAGATAATTCGATGTCTTCTTGTGTGGCCACTGCCCAAATTCCGTCAGAGACACTGGTTGCTTTAGGTAACATTACACTAGCCAACACCTCTACCAGACAATGATCTCTAATTACCTTCTTATTTTTCTTAAATAAATCTAGTACACACAGATTATGACTACCTGTCACGTAAATTGGACTTACAGACCCACAGGCATAATTCTTGCATTTTTCTGCTTATCCCTTTGTTAATAGCATAAACTCTGTCCTGGCTAGGTTTAGGGCAACAAATTCTGTCTCTACCTTGTACCTAGTCCACCGCTACTCTCTTTGAGAAGTAACATTCAATTTCATCATTGTCAAAGACAGGTATTGATAAGGCTAACGTGTCATTGCGCCATGGCATTGAATGAGAGGAAATAGTGCCTATACTAGAATACAGACCTGCCATTGATGAATAAAAGATTTTCAAAGATTTTTCATGAAACGTTAAAGAGTTACTAATTAAGGGGAGATAACTAAAATACGGAACCGGAAATAGATGGCACCGCCAAATCAAAGAGAGGAGCGAGGGAAAAAACGAAAGTTAGTAGAATTCACCGTCACAGGCTATCAATTTTTGGGTCCCGGAAATGATTTAAAGCGATTGAAATACCCACCGGCTGTAAATAAATTAGATTGGATCAGGCTGCTAAAGAACACGACTTATTGTACGCGGATCATAATATAAGTACTAAGGAAGCGGATGACAAATTTCTCGAAAATACAAAGGGAACAGGATTCGTGGGAGGAGTGGCGAGACCGTCGATTACAGCTAAAAGGGTGCTTGGACTGGACGACTACTTCCCAGGCGATATCTACAGTGAGCAATTCGATAGTACTGATAGCGCTGGTCGTTATAGTGATGTGGCAAACATGGAAACTTGTGATGCGGGCCAGCAAAATTCGTCGGAGGGTGGTGACGGAAACAGATGGACAGCAACCGTAATCGGACAAGTGCTACCAGGGCCCAGTAGTAACTTCGTTCAGAAACATACGTTCAATGTTTTGCTTTTACCACTGAAGAATATATACTTTTTTTTACGTAACATATTTTAGCTTATTAATTCAAGCAAAATGCTGCAGTTAAAATTCTAATATTTTGTAATTATTGCTTTAATCATCGAAGGGCAAAATCGTGTGTCCATTATTTTCAACTCTTCTTTTCATGATTTTCTTTTGATTTCAGTTTTAACGATTGCTCCACCAACTACTAAAGTATTCCGTTTATTTAACAAAAATTATTATCTATGAAAATAACTTGCATAAGCACTCTATTACTTAAAATTACACAGTAAACTAAGTGAAAGAAATAACATTATCTTAACTTAAATGAGTAAATTCCAACCATGTTTTAATCGAAAATTAATTTTCTTTTAAATCATACATAACAAGATTTCGTTATTTCTACGACGAATGAATAAAAGTGCTTGGCATGATAAAGGAGCTATATTCCACCGAGTATCTAATGTTTTGTCAAGGCCAGGGCGAGAAATTTTCAGTACCCTTCATTGTGGTTCATTACACAATCAAGACAAATATTATCAAATATTATTTCTGATCAATTTTATTTTTTTAATAGTGGATTTATAGAGTATTATATAAATCCGGACCACAATCTAAGAATGTATATAACTTTCATATAATGAACGTAGAAATAGTATATATTCTTTTTCACAAATTCAAATCCTGTTCGAAAGCGAAAAATCATAGACTTACAGCTTACATCGACGCTATGTTAGATTTTGAAAACTAATTTAGCAATATTTTTAGGCAAAAAAAATGTGTGTACCATTTTACTTTAGTATCAGAAAGCAGTTACTTGCACAATTAGGTGTTTTTCTCCGTCAGACTTTTTAAAAAGCATTTTCTCCTTCAAATCCGCAACACCAATATCTTTCCCTCTTTGCTTAAAAAATCTTTCAGCCAAAATGAATTAAAAAATTTGTGTGCATAGAAAATACAAATTTGAAGATTTAATGCTTTTTTCCTTTTTAAAATTCCTGTTAACAAATAAAATTTGTTGGTGTGGCCAAAATTACTATAATTGTACAGAAAAATTTTCTCTTTTATATCTTAGGCGAAGTACTGTGAAGGGGCGAAATCTTGTCCTGTTTAGATTTCCTTACGTCGATCGGCTGAAAAGTTCATAGGCTGACCAAGATATAAATGTAAACAGACATGTAGTGGATCAGTGCTATACTGTAGCAAAAGTTTTCCCAAAAGTTTGATCGAAGGAAATGTTTTAGTCTATTTCCGTCGACGAATGAAGCTCATCCATGCCACTCTAATCCATATAACCTATAGTGTTTGCACAACCAGGTTTAACTGTTTCCTTGTACCGTTTGTCATAACGACGAGACTCATCAAATTTGTTGGATGATTTAAAACCCAAATAGGTTGATTTTTGTTTCATCTGACCACAATATACTGTGTTAAAACGCTAACTTGTTATCCCTCTTCTCTTGCGTAATGTTTTAATGAGTCACATTGTGTTTCGATTTCAATAATGGTTTTGTATGTTCGGGGTATCTTTGGATGTTGGAGTAGAAATATACACGATACACATTTCCCTGGCCTCATTATCAACATCCACAGCTGATTATGTATTGAGAGGACTCACCTTTTTACACAAATGGACTCACCCAAGGTATACATATTCTACTACCAGTGAATACCCGGACAGTCTGCAACAGAGCAGACGGCGACGTCTTCTCTGTTAGACGGTCGAACTCTCTGACTCTGTGCAGAGAGGAACACGGACGAGGCTCCGCCGAAGGGCAGAGTCTCGTTCGGGGTGGTTGACCAACCCGATCCCGTTTATACGGGATCTACGGGATATTTTTAGCCAAGCCTACGGGCTTGGGAATACCCCACTTTAAACCCGGCCTTGTGCCACATCTATCCCTCGTGGGAGGGGACAGACAATACTGTCTGCAACAGAGTAGACGGCGACGTCTTCTCTGTTAGACAGTCGAACTCTCTGCCTCTGGGCAGAGAGGAACCCGGACGAGGCTCCGCCGAAGGGCGAAGTTTCGTTCGGGAAGGTTGACCAACCCGATCCCGTTTATACGGGTTCTACAGGCATTTTTTGGCCGAGCCTACGGGTTCTGGAATACCCACGTTAAATTCGACCTTGTGCCACATCTATCCCTCGTGGGGAGGGGACATTAAATACTGTCAGTAATAAAGGTGGGTAGCACAAGAGTCACAGTTAGCGAGCACGTAGACTCAGTAAGGAGTCATACCGCGATACTTCAATACCAAGACTGTATATATATTATTGCTACTAACCCGCATTCCTGGATCTAATAACCCGTATTACCAGTTTGTATTATTACGTTAATACATTTATTTTCCTTATCCATTCCTGGCGTTTGTTATTCATTGATATCGGATTCATCCCTGAATCCACAACATTATGTTATTTTGCACGATTATAGGAACAATGGTTTTGCTCAGTTTCATTCTTTTGTCTATTTTTGTTTCCATTGTTTTTTTGGTGGAAAAAATTACGAATTCCTTTAAGTTTTAAGAGGATTGCTGGAGATATTTGCAGAAAAAAATCTCTCTCCCGAAAATTATAAGAATTATTAAGATTTCACATGCTATATTTAAATCGTTTATCGGGGAAATGTTGCTTCAAAATAGAATTAATACATAAAATGAGATGAATATTTTTTATGTATGCGTATTATTTTAAACGATAACATGTTCGCATATGCAACAGAATTTTTAATACGGTAAATCATACCTGATAATATCCGTTTTGATTGTGCAATGTTCCACTAGAAATAATAAAATCCTACTATCTTTGCGTTAGCAGAAAATTATCTTCCTATTCTTAAAGAAAATGGTACAGATGTACTTATCTATGAACAATAACATATATTCGTGCCAAAATTTAAATATCAACAAAATTGGGCCGGCTTGGATTCTAGCCTAAAAAACTGATGTGTGATCATTTCATCAGATTTCGAGAAGTAACTTGGGTCAAGTACCTTTCCATACCCACTTGAAGATATAATCTAGGTAGATATATCTGAAGTTGTGAGTGTTTCTGTTTCTTGTTTTGTTATCGCTTATTTTTTTCGTTGTTTGTTTGTTTTGTTCTGTTTTGGTTTTAACTTGTAAAGCATCATTTGCTAAACGATATATTTCGCTATATCCATTTTCTGTAAGAATGATTTAATCTATATTTATTTATCTTTTCAGAAGAAACTGAAGCATTTCCACTGATTTCTGACCAACAATTTCTCCATTTTATAAATGGTACATCTGAAAAATCCGATATGCCATCTAGTTTTTTGAGCGATGCTCTTCTTTTCTACAACAAAATTCTCCCTTTGACTGGTCGTTTTCGTTATTTCACTCTTTGACAATGATGTACAGGAGGTCACTCGTTCAATTCAATTATGTGTTCAAAATCGTAAGTAACATGGATATAAGTAATTGCTTACTTGGAGATTATATCCAGACAGCTTTGGAATTAAATCTATAAAACGATACCAATCATTATTAAATAAGGAACTGCTTAATTTATTTTCTAAATCTTTAATCGTAAAAACTTTTAAATTTTAAAACTTAACTTTGTTTTGTTCAGTGCTATTTTCAGGCGGTCTACCTACTATTGTTGATCGTTGGCAGATGTCAGTGGTCATTGACAGTTAATAAGATAAATATATGACATTGCCAAAAATGATCGCTTATGGAATCTCTAAACTGTTTGACTCAGTTATTACATCAGACGACATAATTCGTAAATATTCAAATTTGATACCTACTTTCTAGGTCAACGGTAATTCTTGCTTTAAGCTGAAATCCGTTTAAAAAACAAACCAACTAGGGAAATTCGTTATATAGGAGATTTTGTAAGATTTATAATCTTTTATTTCTTCTATAAGCAATAATACGAGCAGATTTATCAATAAACATAAACTATAGTAAGATATGAAAACATTAAACACACACACACACACATATATATATATATATATATATATATATATATATACTGAAAGAAAGATGTACGAGAAAGTGAAAAAGTTTTCATGTGACGCGTTTCGTCCTTTAGAACTGCATCGGAATAGGTTTGTTTACATTGATGCGACTACACATGCGCACAAACGAGAGGTGCTGGGGATTATAAATATTAAAAAAATATATGTGTTTTTTATGTGTTTTGGGTATATAATCTTGCCAATTTCATTTAGATTCTTTTTCTTTTTGTTTCCACCATTTTTGTTATTAAATATCGCACATTGTGATAACAGAAGATCGGTCAAGAATGGTGGAGCGTTGCAAGAACCTGGACGCAAATTTACTGTGGATGAATTCGCAATTAAAGCACTTTCTAAACATTCTTGTCTTCGTGAATTATTTTCTCTTTTAATTAGATTAGTATCTTTTATGTCAAAATTGTGGTCAGTCTCCATACGGTGAGAAATTAATGCGTTTAATGTTGTTTTTAAAATGTTCCTTTTGTGTTCATAAAATTTTTTATTTAAACATGTTGGGGTTTCTCCGAAATATTCTTTCTGGCAATCCCTACAGGTGATAGAGTAAATTCTTCCTTCAACTTTTGGCATTTTGTATGTCTTTTATTTAGCTATCTCCACTAATTCGCCCCCAAATGAAAATACCGTGATGAAAAAATGCTCCTAACTTAATGCAAACAAAATGTTATCGTCAAAATGTTTGTATTATTAAGAGAAAGGACGAAAATATTTTTGATTATTTTATTAAATTTTTCATCCTTTTTAGAACGTTCAAAATTTTGGTTAAATTTCGTCAGTAGGTCAGCCAAGAATTAGAATTAAGAAATTTAGCGTCTTTTTTGGCGTTAAAAACACATTGTATGGCAAATTCTTTCAAAAAATCAAATAATTGTCGAATTTTAATGAAACTTTCAAAACTTATTCACAAATGAATGAAATTATTTTAGACATGTTTTTTAGGTCATGGTAAAAATATTTTTTTTAGATCTGTTACTTAATTTTATGTAAAACCTGAGAAATTCGACGGCGTAGCTATTATTAATTATATTAGTTAAAAGCAGATGTCTTTGAAGAATTTAAATCATCGATGTTTTGTAAAATCGTATCACACAGTTACTGAAAATCAGCTCTGAATCGTAACATACAAAAAAAACTAATAAAACTAATACATTAGTGAATTAGAAAAGCTTTTAATGGTTTTTCTTAATAATATATGTTAAGCGCAATATTGTCTGAAGCCAAAATAATTTTCCAATGAAAAATGAATTTCTATAAGAAATGTTTTCTTTTTTATTCAATTTTAGATACAAAATGAGATAAATATTTTAGAATTAAGTTTCAATCCGTAAATTTTAGGGAATGCTGTTATTAAGTAGATCTATCTTTACAAATCCTAAATTTGAAAGCTTATTGCAATCTGCGGCGCACATGTATTTTAAAAAAAGAATCTTACACTGTTTTTGAGTGTGCATAAAAACATTTGTTTCCAAATATATGAATGATCGTATATGATATTAATGTCACGTATCTTAAGAATTGTTTCTCCTGACGAAAAGAAACTGACTCTGAAAATTTTAGCTTTCATATTGCGAACACATGTTGAATTCTCTGACTGATTTTGACCATCATCGTCGCATTTTCAAAAGTTTATTTTTAACGTCTTATTTAACCAAATATTTTAATTTAATTTTTTAAAATATAATTAATTTATTGTTTTTCAGTGAGACATACTGCAATTATTAATTATTTTCTTTTTTAGTTTCCATTTTAGGTGACGGAAACAGTAATTCAGACTTTGGATATATCTTCGTTAGAATATTTTCAAAAACGGGTCACCAAATTTTCACGAAAGTCTCTAAAATCAATTGTATAGCAATTATTGTTATTTTTACACTTCAATTTTTAGTGGGCTATGATTAAATAAAATAAAAAAGTATAAATGATTACATAATTAATACAAGAAATTCACAATTTCAAAACTATAAACAATTATAACAATTAATATTAAAAATAAGGAAAATTAAAAATTAATAGAATAAAATTAATAAAAATATTTCATGAAAATGAGCGAGGTACCTGTAATTATTAGGTACCTCTCTTATTTATGAAATTTTATGGTATTATTTTTAATTATTTTTATATTATCTCAGTTGTGAATTTTTACATAACTGAGATATAAAAATTAATAATAAAAATACCATAAAACTTCAAAAGAGATGTACGTAAAAATTAGGTACCAGTCTTATGAAATTTTATCTCACTTACAGTTGTCAAATTTTAAATATATTTTATTGCTTGGATTTAAAATTTTATTTTTTCAGAAATCATCTTCTGCTGGGTGTGCATAATAATTTGTCGTGTATCATTTACATAAACACATGAAAGAGCAGGTCCACCTTTTATTGGTAATAATATTCTGATACGTGTTTCAGCAAGGAAATGCATCCTGGCCAACATTGTACGAGTTAAAACGGAAATAAATTTCAGGAAAGCTCTCCAGATCCATCAGATCCCAGAGGAAACATACTTAACCGTTAAGTGATAATTTGGAGATGAAGGACTAACACCATTATTAGACAGAGAACACTTCTATGACACGAGAGGAACGAAATATATAATAGATAAAATTATGGAGGAAATTGATGCATTAAAATCTGACCAATATAAACTTAAACAAGCAGCAGGACCAAATGGGACCAGCTTTATTAACTTCGGTATTGATACGATTACCGAAATTACAAATGAAATGTATAACGGCGAAATAAATATATGTCTCATAGATTAAACAAGGTCGGTGGATAAAGAAGGCATGACACAAAAACATATTTGAAATGTTAAATTTACTGAGAAAGACATTCGAGCAAAATCTGTAAACGTTACTGGGAAACAACATCGTGCATGTAGATAGAAAACTAGCTTACTCAATAAACAATAATAGGAAACGGAATAAAACAAGGATAAATCACTGGATTTATTTAACCTATAGAGCGAGACGATCCTAAGAAAACTAGACGATCTACCACGATTTATCGTCGGCGGAATAAACTTAATAAAATACTCAGATGACACTGTTGACAGTAAACTTAGAAATAAAACTGAAAGAACTTTTAAACAATTTACTCCAGGAAAGCAGGAAGAAAGACCTAACTATTAACTGCAAGAAGGACATTTTTCAATAAAAAAAAGCAGCCCAATGTATAAACTATGTGTTGTTGTAGTGTTGTAACCGACGACGAAACATGTTACAAAATCTCTGAAGGTGCATCGGAAGCTGTTGAAATAGTATTATGATAATTAGTATTGCGATTATTATCATAATAGCAATGCTATAAATAACAGAAAATAGAAACAACACTAAAACAGCAACACTACAAAATAATCAAGAAGATAAAAGAAAAATGAAACAATATTGCAACAATATTAACATTACTGGCGTCATAAATGAAACTTGCAACTGAGAGAACTTTTCAAAATGACTTCATGATATCATTGATGGGAAGTTATAGATACGAACAACATCAATAATAAAAAATGAAAATTCTATTTCTTATTTTGATCTCAGCTAAGAATTATCTGGCTCCATTTAATTCTGATCTGTAGCAATTATTATGAATTATCTCTATTGCAATTATTATGAATTTAACAACAATGATATTTTCACGTGTTTATACATTGTGAATTCCATGAATGCACACATATGTATGTCAGCCTTTTTTGTAGTATAACTATGTCATAATTTGGTTTTGCTTTCTTGTTGGAATATCTTTCGAGATTTTTTTCTGCGAATATTAAGGTCATTTCAATCTCTGTTTATTTTCAACAACGTTTCTCTGGTTTCCCAGTGAGTAGTGATTTTCTAAGCGCGGCTTAGATGTGGCACAAGGCAGAAAATATGGGGCACCCAGTGAGGATCGAACTCACTACTCAATCGTAACTGATATAGCAAAACCAGCTTTCCAACCATTACACCACGTCGAGGTGCCCATGGTTTTCCAGTGAGTAATATTCTTCCACAAGTTGTCATGTGAGGATTTTCCACACGCTAGATGCCTATATTTATTATTATTTGGGGGGGGGGGCGAGGGGGGTCATTTTGCATCAGTCATCAGGAATTTGCATAATTTAATGTCTAGGTTTTGTAAATATATGCAAATCTCCTGCACCACAATGCAGGGATTCCATTGTGGCATTGTCTTTTAAATTTGCAATCTTACTTGGAAAACTTTTCATTCATATATTTTTATTTTATCTGAATTACGCCCTCGATTCCAAGTAATTCGTTTCTATGTTTCATTTTTCTATTGTATAATGCTCCCCATAGTTCTATAACTTGCTAATAAAAGACGTTAATTTCAATTATAGCGCGCATTGTTTCCCCCTTTTTTCTCATTTGAGTAGGTATCACGTAAATCCGTTTTAACTATTTTTCTTTGTTTATTACAACTCACAGTGCTTTGGGGAGGTATTATATTTTTTTCAACCTGGTTGAATCTTAATATTTTTGTCATCCTTATTAGTTATTTTGTTTTTCTATATAAATATTAATTTGTGTTCAAGTCTCATTTCACATTTCGTTTTTACATATTTGTTATATTGTGTTATATTCTTCTTTAAAGTGCCGACTTTTCATATTGCAAATCATTAAGTGGTTAGTTTCAGTGATTTTCTTCAGCATTGCATTTATAAGTTTATCAGTTTCAATTTTTTATTATTTTGTCTCAATATTCGTTAGGGTTGCGAATATTTGTTTCTCCTCTAATATTATTCATTCAGTTTTATCGATTTTCCCGCTTTCTTGCTTAAATCTTTATTATCTTTCGATGTAGGTGGTTGTCAATGGTTTTTCAACCACTTTCAGAATTTATTTTTTGTATCTTTAAATATATTATCTGTTAAGTTTTAATTCTTCATTTTGGAGATTTCTTTCTTCTTCGATGACAGTTTTGTTTTATAGCCATACATTCTTATTGTAAAATTTAACCTCTCTTCAAAATGATATGTTTGCTTAGCAAATTGTTTGGCTTGCTTCAGAAAGCGTCCCTATTATTAATATTATTATTGATTAATTATTTGATAATTAATACAATCTTATACAAGAATCCATAGCTATTTTCTTGAAAGTTAATAAAATTTGCGCAACCAAGTAGATGCGAATACATTGAAATATTACCTTATTTTACACACGGATTGACCCCATAGAATATAATTTCTTCGGTGAATGACACAATTTGTTACACCTCGGAGAACCCGCATGACTACAACTTCAGTCCAATGACTTTTGTTATTGCATGCCTTTTTTGCTGTTGTTCTTTTTTCTCCCCTTTCCTGTAATTTTCGTCGTATTCATTCATCAGAAAAATCTGATACGTCTATTAGAATTTGGCAATGTGTGACCGATTGGACTTTGGAAATGAAAAGAAATGATGCGTCAGGCCATATCGCAGGCATCCTCTCTTAACAACCTCTCCTGTTCACTTGTTTCATTTTGTCTGCGTGAGATGCAATTTTTCCAAGATCTAGTGGTTGTTTCAGAACCGAATTTTCCTTTCAACGGATGGGAGATATTATTTTTCAGTGTCAAATGTGCGCAGTAATTACACTGTAAATAAATTCTCTGGTTAGAAATCAAATTAATATTAACTATTATAGTTAACAATAATAAAACTGAGAATACCAGTAGCAATGACAATCTGCCAGAGAGTGTGGTGTGTGTGGGGAGTTTAATAAAAATAATGCCAGACCCTTCCCTGACGCAGACAAAAATAAACAGGCCATTAACTTATTCTTTCATAATCAAATTTGTTCTAATCAAAAACATAAATCTCCGGTACACATCACTCAATGATCACGTAAATTTTATCATCTACTAGAAAATGTTTAAAATGTCTAACTTAATTATGATAAACAACACCTGACCGTATAAATTCCCCCCGATGTAAAAAATTAATTCTTAAGCCTTCTTCCCCCAGGAGATTGCAATAATCAAAAACATTAAATACTTACATTGGACACATATACGTAGGTACCTCCACAAGATCGCTGAAAAAGAGCATAGCATGATGAAAAAGACGCCAAACTTGACGAAAACAAAATTTTATCGTCTAAATATTTATGTTATTATTCAGAGGAAAGATCAAAGTTTATTGTATTTATTTTTAAAAATTCTTCCTTCATTTTAGAACAATCTGAATTTTCATTTAAAAATCCTTGTTTCTCTTTGTATCACTGGAACTAGTAAAATAATATATACAATTTTTAGCAGGTTTTTTTTATGATACACATTAATTTGGAAAATCTTGCAAAATAAAAATAATTGTCGGATGTTAATGAAACTTTCAGAAACTATTCACAGATGATCGAAATTATTATAAATATATTTTCTTTTATTAAAGTCATCGCAGAAATATTTTTTTATATTTATTACCCCCCCCCTAACTAATTTTATGAAAAACACTAGAAATTCGTTCGCGTCAGGTTTAGTGATTTGAGGAATGCAAATCATGTCTTTTGTTTGTTTTTAATTGGATCCGCCCCTAGCTGAAAATCAGCTGTGAATTGTAACATACACAACTCAATAAAACAAATATATTATTTAATTTCAAATGCTTTTATTTGCTTTTAGTTGTTTTTATGAATATGGACAATATTTTCGATGAAAAATGAATTTTTAATACAATTATTTGTTATTTTTTAATTATAATAGATTTTTACATTTAAGTTGTTAAAATATAAAATTAGTTAAAAGCCGCATCAGGTTTTGTAAGTGTCCTTATGAGATCTTTTTTTAGTGCGTTGTAAATTGTATCGTTTTGACTAATCAGAAGATCCGCAGTAATTAAGAAATGTAATTTTGTGTTTATAATTGGACTCTAATTATAAAGTACGGAAGACCAACCAGAATACAATTAAGTTGCGTTATTTGAGTTAAGCATTGTTCTCCGCTATTAAGGCCTTTACTTTTGCGAAACACGTTTGGAGAGGTTTATTTGATTTTTTCAATTTCAACTGAGAAGGGTACCTACAAGTATCAGTATCATCTTATGAAATTTATAGGATCTTATTTTTATATTAATCTCAGTTATGGCATTTTTTTCCATAAATGAAACATCAAAATTAATAATAAAATGAATGGAAATACAAATAACAACAGTAAAATGTAGTAACTCTACATAAGATTATAGTATTTTATGTACACTTCTGATAAAATTTCATAAGAAAGGTACCTATAAATTAATTAGATACCTTTCTTATGAAATTTAATCTCATTCGTAACAGTCTCATTTTAATTTCTTTATAATATATTTTCCATAAAGCATCGTAAACGTAAAGGTAAAAGCTAATGCTGTTCCTTGATCTAAGCATTCGGCTCACATGAGCCATCTTCAGAACGGTTATATGGACTCTGAAGAGCCGAAATCCTAGATCATAATAAAAAATATCCAAATGTCGGTAAAATTTTGTTTTTATTTCCTCCGAAATGAAAGCAATTATACGAAGTTTAGAAAAAGCTCATGATCAAACATAATAGACATTTGTTGTCTGTTATATTTAACAATACATGTTTGAATAATGATTTGCAGCGCCAATAAACTATATATATATATATATATATATATATATATATATATATATATATATATACATCGCACATACAGTGATGGGGTTAATAAAACAGTGCTCAATGTAATATAACAGACCCATTAATTATATATTAATATATATACATATCCGTTACTTATTTTACAACTTTAAATAAAAATGAATCTTACTTTTTCATATATATATATATATATATATATATATATATATATATTGTTATGGTCCAAGTTCCTTGTACCACGGTGATGGTCCAAGGTCGAACCAATGAAGAATAACTCAAACACAAGGTATGGAATAACACAGATATATTACAAACAGAAATGTGTACACAGAAGTAGAAGTGTTTGTAATGACAATCAGGTTTGGTTACAATGAACTATGTTGTCTCGACAAGTATCACTATTCCAATGTCTTACAGTAATCCTCTGACTCTGTCTCTGACTCTGCCCTTCTTCTTGGGGAGCAGTATTTATAATGTCCGGAATAGTCCATTATTATTATGGGTAATTTCCCATAACCCCCTCCCCCCTTCCGAAGCTTTTGCGTAGCAGGTGTTTTTAATATCTTTTTTTCTTTGGATATATTTTCAAAGTTTCTGTAAATTTCCTTTTTCTGGACGATTTTCTTGGTTCTGGCATTGTTTGCGGCCTTTTTATATAAAATGTATCAAAAATCGTGTCCATCACCTCTTCTTGAGGTGGACCGTTAGCATCCTGTAACGGTCTCTTCTTTATTTGGTTTACGTGCCTTCTAGGTGAGAATTTTTGTCCCTGTACTATGTAAAGCATATTGCCGATTCTTTTCTCAATTGTCCCTTGCTCCCAGTAAGATGTATTATTTTTATATGCTTTAAAAAAAACTTTTTCTCCTGGGAGGAATTTTCTTTTTGGTGCGTAGGGCTGTGTTACTTGTTTCGTTTGACTTGGTAGCAATTTATCAAATGCTGATCTGATTTTTCTAGCGAACATCACTTCTGCGGGTGATAATGTCGATGGCGTAGCATTATTTGTTGTAATTCGATATACCTGAAGAAATTGCTGTAATTTCTTTTTTTCGTAGGCACATCACAGGCTTTTCGTAACGCTCTTTTGAGTGTATCAACAAATTTCTCCGCTTGCCCATTTGATCTTGGGTGATAAGGCGGAGATTTTATATGTTTTACTAGATAAATTTCGCAAAACTCTTGGAAGTCTGCTGATGTGAATTGCGTTCCATTATCTGTGACACCAAACCGAGCGAATAGTTCGTGGAGGCAATTTATGGTCGTTTCCGAAGTAGGATTTTTGCAACGAAACACCTTCGGCCATTTACTACAACTATCCACTATGATTAAATAGTAGAAACCGTCAATTGGTCCTGCATAATCTGCGTGTATTCTTGACCACGGACGATCAGTCTCTGGCCATGGCTTATAGATGATTGGCGGTGCTTTGCCTGCTAAGTTACAACCCTTGCACATTTCCACCATCTGAGTAATATACTGGTCCATATTCTTCCAGTATACATAGCTTCGCATTAGCGACTTCATTCTATTTTTTCCAGCATGGCCCCTGTGGAAATCCTTTAAGATTCGCTTTTGTAATGTTTTGGGAATTACAACCCTTTCATTGTAAAGTAGCACATTATCGCATAGGGAAAAGCTGTCCGATATTTGCACGTTTTTCTGCTATTTTTGCTTTTGTTTCTTTTATAAATTCGTCATTTTTGGCTTCATTTTTTATGTCTTGTAGTGTGACTTGGATGTTTCTAACTCTACAACATAGTACTGTCCTGATATCTTCTTCATTTCTTAGGGCTTCAATTACCGTATCTTCCAATGGCTCTGTCTTTGTTGTTATAAGTCTCGACAGACCATCCGCATGCCCGATTATTTTTTCGTTGCTAAATACTCCAATCTGAAATTGTAGTTCAGAAGAATTGTTCCCCATCTAAGTAACCTATTTGCAGTGTAAACCGGTAGACCTTTTTTCGAACCAAAAATTGTTAGTAACGGTTTGTGATCCGTCTGTAGAGTAAAGTATCTACCATAGATGTACCTATGAAATCTTGTGACCGCGAAGATAATTCCCAGAGCTTCTTTCTCTATTTGTGAGTAAATTTTCTCCGCTGGTACGTGGGTTCGAGAAGCATGTGCGATGTGTTTTATTGTCCCATCTGGCATTTTATGTAATATACACGCGCCGACTCCGTAGGCGCTCGCGTCACTTGCTACAATAATTTCTAGTTTAGGATCGTAGTGTGCCAAAAATAAATCTGAAGTTAACGTCTTAATTATTTTTTTAAAGTTTCCTGGCATTGATCTGTCCACTGCCAACCTTTTTCTTTCTTTAGCAGCTCGTTCAGTGGTGCGCGAAGTTTATGCATTTGAGGAATGAATTTCTGGTAGTAACTCACTAAGCCTAGAAAACGTTGTAGTTCTGTTATGTTCATAGGAACAGGCATTTTTTTTATTGCTATTGACCTTTCAGGGTCTGGTCGTCTACCTTCTTGATCTATGATATGGCCAAGGTATTTAATTTCCTTCATGAAAAAATCGCATTTGTTTTCTTTTACCTTGAATCCATAGCTTTGTATTCTCTTAAACACCTCCTGTACATGTTCCCAATGCTGTTCAACGCTTTCGCTATTAATCAATACGTCATCCAGGTATGCAATCGTGTACTCTAGTCCGGGAAGCATCGTATCCATTGCTTGTTGGAATATAGCCGGCGCGACCTTAATCCCAAATGGTAGTCTTTGGTATTTGTAGAATCCTTTGTGTGTGTTTATTCACAGTAGTTTTGAACTTTCCTCGTTGACTGGAATTTGCAAATACGCTTCACTTAAATCAATGTTTGAAAAAAATTTTACGCCATTTAATTCAGTGAATACTTCTTCTGGACTGGGTAGAGGGTTTATTGCTGCGTTCAAACCTGTAGAAAAATCAGCGCAAACTCGAATTTCTCCTGATTTCTTTTTGACGTAGACCGTCGGTGCGGCCCATTTACTGTATTCTACTTTTGTCAATATGCCAGTGTTTTCGAGTCTAGCTAATTCTTGATCAATTTTTTCTATTGACGCAAACGGTACGCTCCTTTTTTCTTGAAGATAGGTTGAACGTTTTCTTTTATCTCGATGTTTGCTGCCATTTTCTTACATCTTCCGAGACCTGCTGAAAATACTTCGGGGAAACTCGTTTTTAATTTCTCTTTTAATTTGTCTGCCTCGGTTGATAAGCTTTTTATATTTTGGCAGTACGTACTTATTGGTAGATCCCACAGTTCGAATTTTTGCATCCAGTCCGTTCCGAATAGGTTTTCTGCATTTCTTAAGACGTAAATTTTAATTTTTTCGTCATTCCATTAAATGCCACGTTTGTAATTACTTCACCCTCAAATTTTATCTTTCTCCCCGTTAGTGATCTAGCAATTTTATCCGTTTTTAACATGGCAGGTTTGTTCAGTTTTCTCCATGTTTGTAGGTTTATAATAGTTAAGTCTGATCCAGAATCCAGCTGTAGCCTGACTTTTCTGTTTTTCATTTCAACTTGTACGTATTTCCTTATGTTAGTCTCATCAGCTTGGTCAGTATTCGTGATTCTTATTCTGCTTTCTCTTCTAGACCAACAATGAGAACTTTTGTGTCCTATTTTTTGCATGTTAGACAAGTTTTAAAACGGTAGGTACAGTCTTTGAACCAATGCCAAGTCCCACAGCGATAGCATGTGCTGGGTGGTAGTTTTTTCTGATATTGACTTTTAGAGTTAGAAAATTTTGTGTTACCTGTTCTTGAGGGGGGATGGGTTTGGTTTGTTTCTGAGGAGGGAAAGTTGGTTTTTGTCTTCGTACTTTACGTATGTGTGCTATGCCAGCTTTTTCTATGTCTTTTGAGTCTTTCTTGACACTAATGCATCTCTGGCAGTCTTCGGCTAGTTTTTGAAGTGTCAAATCTTGTTCACTCTCCAATTTAGTAAGGATTCTGCGTCTCATTTCCGCGTCTTTGGTTGAAACCAGGCCTTGCATTTGAAATGGTCCGCGCTGAGTTCCGATAATTTGAAGTCATCACAATATTTATTAACAATAGACGCGAAAGTTATGTAATCTTCGCTGTCCTTTTTTGTAACGTTCAGACATTTCTATCTTTTGTGGAATAGTGAGGTATTATGGCTGAAAGGTTCTGTTAATTGTTTTATAGCTTCTTTGAAAATTAGTTCACTTGTTTTTCTTGGAAGGATATAATCTACGTATTTGGTACATTCGCATGTGCCTAATTTTCTTTTTTCGTGCGTCTGACCAACCTTTGCAGTCAAATTCATATAGATCTTCGTACCTTCGGAAGTAATTTGCAAAAGTTTTGTCTTCGTCGGGTGCGTACCTGAAATCATCGATAGTTCTCCAAATATCGTCTTGTGAGAGAACTGTTTCGTTTTCTGAAATTTGTCCTTTATTTGACATTACACGTAGCAATAATTCTTGTAACTCAAGATGTTTCTGTTCGTACTTTTGTTGTTGTTCAAATTGGATTTTGATAAGTTCCACAATGGTTGACTTAAATTCTTCCATGTTGACGTAATTTTGTATACGTATTTTACTTTAGTGTAACCTGATATTCTGAAACCTGTGTACGCAAAAAAAAATTACTTTGTTGCCAGTAATATTGATATCCAAAAAGAAAATTCTTTTTCATTTTCTTTTTTTTTTTGTGTTCGCGTAGAACTTGATTTTTGGGGGTTTTTTTTTAGAAATCAACACGTAGAACTTGTTTTTTTTTTTAGAGTTTACTCGTCGACCACTGTTATGTGCGACGGATAGCAAAAAAAGGTATGTCCTCCGCGTAGAGAGTTCGTTTTTCCTTTGGGTTACCAGGTCGCCACTTGTTATGGTCCAAGTTCCTTGTACCACGGTGATGGTCCAAGATAGAACCAATGAAGAATAACTCGAACACAGGTATGGAATAACACAGATATATTACAAACAGAAATATGTACAAAGAAGTATAAGTGTTAGTAATGACAATCAGGTTTGGTTAGAGTGAACTATGTTGTCTCGACAAGTATCACTATTCCAATGTCTTACTGTAATCGTCTGACTCTGATTCTGCCGTTCTTCATGAGGAGCAGTATTTATAATGTCCGGAATAGTCCATTATTATTATGGGTAAGTTCCCATAGCATATATATATATATATATATATATATATATATATATATATATATATAATATTAGTGGAAAATATACACATACATATGCAATCATATATCTAAAATATATAAATAAATATACATACATACACATACATATGTGTATAAAAAATAATTCCAAGAGGATAGAATCCAGGTAGAACTCGATGACTAGGACAGAGTAAGGAGATCTTCGTAGTGAGATCTTCGTAGTGAGATCTTTTCTAAATGTAGGCACAAAAAACGATTCAAGATCTAAAGACGGTTTTGTAACGTGTTGTCGCTTGTGACATTTCCATCTTGGTTCAATAACATCGGACATGACTTTTTAACGGAATGACTATTATCTATATGTATCTTTGTGTATGTTTATGTGATGCGCTATGTATTTCAAATTTTTGTTATTCTTTTATCATGTGGTGATATATGTGTGAGGGGGTATGTAGGTAGACGTTTCCCCTAGTAACTGATTTGCAAAATCAGATAGTATTATGATATTTATATACCTAGGTATATAAACAAACGTAAGAGATAGATAAACGTTACTCACTCAGCCTGTTTTTAATATTTTTAGTATTTTTAATATTCTTAACGTTGTCTTCCTCAATGTTCTTGAGGTATAAATTAATTTAATTCCACCCGTATATTTTTATATGTTAAATGTATATATGGATGGATATGGTCCCCCCCCCAATTTTTTTAATTTTTTAATTAATTTTTTGATTTTGAGAAATTTTTTATATATATATGCATATATGGATGTATGTATATGTAGGTTGAGGTAGATGTGTCTATATGCGTGTGTGTGTGCATGTTTGGGTATGTATACATATATATCTGTATATAGGCGTATATGTACGTATGTATGTATAGTTAGACGGATAGATAGAGGGATTCATCGTTTACCTGTTTAGATGGGTGGGTGTAGGTATTTGTATGGAGACGTGTAAGATTTTATGTATATATTGTTTATGTGCACGTATGTGTATGTCCGTATGTATATATGTGTGCAGATGTATATATGTGTACGAGCGGATGTGTATGGATATTAGTGTATATGTATGTATATGTGTGTATGTATGTACATATATGTGCGTGTATGTGTGTATGTATATATATGCGTGTATGTATATATGTATGTATGTATATGTGTTATATATATATATATAAATATATATATATATATGTATATATATGTATGTGTGTGGGTATGTACTCATGTCGTTGTGTATGTGTGTATACGTATGTATTTTTTAACATAGAAATTGAAGTCCTCGCTAGGTTAGATAATCGTTATTTTTATATTTTTATGTTTATATTAGATTTGTAACCTGTTGTCGATATTACATTTGTCAAATTTTCTTGATTACACAGCGGCCCTTTTAAACACCATTCGCTTTGTGATCACCCACCCTACCTCCTCCCACCCCTTTTCTCCTTCTTTTCCTCTATTTCTCTCATCTTCTGAACTTTAAGATTATATCGTCTACTGTGTGTGTATGTCACCAAGAAATGTATACTCTTTTCCGGTGTATCTTTGGACATTTGAAAATATCCATATTTTTCTCACTTAAACCGTCTTTCACACCCTCTTTAAAACTTCTCTCTGTTAAATCTTAGTCCCCCTACATCTTTAGACATTCCTGTTCTTCTCTCGTCTGTTACTCCTCTCTATAGATCTCATTTGCTCTAGCGTTCGTCCCACAATCTCATACATACACTCTCACTAAATTTTATTACATTTTTTTTTTGTCCCGGAGTTGTTTTTTCTGTTTTCTTTTTGAATTTGTAGGTCTGATGAATTGGATCGTTTTCACGATTCCAATGGAATAAATTATGACCATGGGATATTAGTGTTTAAGTCTTTTTATTACATCCTTACTCTGTCCTAGACATTGAGTTCTACTTGGATTCTATCGTCTTGGAATTATTTTTTGTACACATATGTATGTGTATGTATGAATATTTATTTATATATTTTAGATATATGATTGCATATGTATGTGTATATTTTCCACTAATATTATCAATATGTTGCTCCTTTCCATTATAAGTTGAGCTCTCTTTGGTATACTTCCAGTTAATCTACTTTTATTCTAACCTATTCAGATTGAGATGGATAAATTTACTCCGGATTATTCCTTGAAAAATATTCCTTATCCCTCATTGCACCTTTTCTCTGTCTGTCTGCCTTACAGACAAAATCATTGACCTCATTAAAAGAATGAGGTGGAAAGCTTTTTTCTCCAGTAATCCCAAAAATGACCTAGAGCTGAACCCTGACACATATAACCTAAAATCCCAGAAAACTCCACCGTGTAACAAGCTACTTGAACTGTTCGAGGGCGATTTGATCAATTTAATTAAAAAGATTAAGTTCAAGAATGATTCTAACTACTTCCAAGCTAAAATTGGTAGAGACATTAAAAACATAAAGAACTCCAATAATTTATGGTTTAAAGCGGACAAATGTAAAAATTTCTATATTTTCTCTGAATATGACAAACTCGTCACGGACAGTATTACCAGCTCTTATAAAAAAGACCAAGACAATAGGACTTTATCATCTATCAATGAAGACATCTGCAAATTTGCTTGCAAATTTGGAGTTGCTGACAGAATGGGCAACTTTAATGTGAAGGATGCTTACCTTCTCTTCAAAGACCATAAGCCTAACTTTGTCAATAACTTGCAGTCCCGTCGGAGTTGGGATTAATTTCCAAGAGTATTATCAAGAAAATTACATCATGTGTCCTGGATAAATACCAGTCAACCTTTGGAAAGACTCGGCTAAAACGATTAAATGGTTCCAAAAGATCCTCAACAAAAGAAGAGCCACTTTCATCCAATTTGACATCTTGTATTTTTACCCTTCTATTTCGGAGGAACTTTTAATTAACAGCCTGAATTTCGCTAAAGGATATACCGAAATAACGGATAATGATCTGGATATTATTTTAGCGTCAAGAAGATCCATACTTAAATATAATGACGCTACTTGGGTGAAGAAGAATAATGAGAATTTCGATGTACCTATGGGAGCTTTCGATTCTGCCCAAATTGCAGATGTAGTGGGCATATACATTCTAGATACCTTAAGTAGAGTAGTTAGCCATAACCAAGTCGGAATTTATAGAGATGACGGTCTAATCTTTGTCCCTAATAGCAATGACCCCTTGACTTCCAGCTTACATAAGAAGATAGTTAGGGCCTTCAAATACCTAGGCCTTAAGATTGAAATATCTTCCAACCTGAAAATTGGATATTACACTTAACCTATCTAATGATACCTTTAAACCTTTCCATAAAGTTGATCAGACATCCCTATATATCAACTTCCACTCTAACCACCCTAAATCTGTGATGGATCACATCCCCAAAACTGTGAATACGAGAATAAATATCTTCTAACCATAAAATCTTTGAAGATAATAAATTTATATACAACCAGGCCCTCAAAATAGTGGTTTTAGACAAGAATTAAAACTTTAACGGAGGACAAGTAAATCAGAATAATAATAGAACTAAAAACAGAAAGAGGAAGGTAATATGGTTTAACCCACCGTATTGCAGGCTCTCTAACATTGATATAGGAAGTTTCTTTCTAAGATTAGTAGATAAACACTTTCATAGTAAACATCCACTACATAAGATTTTCAATAGGAAGACGCTGAAAATTAGTTATTCATGCGTTAGAAATATGGAGAAAATTATATCTCCCCATAATTGTAAAATACTTAGAAACTACCATAATAATGAAACTCAATCTAGTGACCCTACCTGAAGTTGTAGGAATATAGACCTTTGTCGTATCGGGGGTAAATGTACCTATAAAAATATAGTGTACGAGACAACTATCTTCCCCGAGGAAAATATAAACGAGAAAAAAAGATATATAGGTATATCCGCGGGTGATTGGAAAAATAAATTTTTACTCAACACATTCAGGTTATTAAATAAAGGACTAAGCTTTTGCCCTAGTCCCCCAAGGTTTGTTAAAGAAACCTTGGCAAAGGACCTGAAATCCTTCTTCAGAAGAATACGGCTAAAGGCCCACTACGGGGACAATGATCACACACCTTCCATACTTGATACATTAAAAGAGAAGGATACTACATACACCCCACAAAACACAGACATTACTATAGACATTTGAAATAGCCGTAGCAACTGACATAAAGAAAATAATAGCTGAAGGGGAACGTATAGCTCTTGACATGCTGACACATAGACATGATCTAATCATAACACAGGCGGACAAAGGGGGTGCCACAGTGATCTGGGAAATCAAAAAATACATTAAAGAGGCCAACAATCAGCTTGCCGACAAAGAAACCTATAAAAGCTTACCTACAGATCCCCTTCCCGAATACCAAAAAGAATTAACTAGCTCACTCAACATAATGCTTCGCAACAATCTAATCGACAAGGAAACATGCACAACACTTACACCCACAAACATCACACCTGCTTGCTTCTATCTCCTTCCTAAAATACACAAAAGCAACAACCCAGGAAGGTCGGTCATTTCATTATTCAACTGCCACACGACCAAAATTTCCAAATACTTAGACCATTACATACAACCCTAGCTAAGGAAGTAAAATCCTACATCAGAGACACAACAGATCTACTAAACAAAATTAATCACATACAAATAGTTCCAGAGAATGCTATTCTACTGACTATGGTCGTAAGATCACTCTATTCAAACATTAAACACATCGAAGGGCTAACCGCCCTCCAGGAAGCGCTTACTAAAAGAAGAAAACAAGACCCCCCCACAGAAGTTATCATAAAACTCATGGAGCATATTCTTACATTGAATACTTTCAACTTCAATGGAGCACACTACCTTCAAGTAAGAGGCTGTGCCATGGGCACCATTGCAGCTCCTTCATATGCTACAATATTCATGGGAAAATTTGAGGAAACCCATATGTATCCCCTCATCGGTAGCGACTGCGTATTCTATGCAAGATATATCGATGATATATTCTTTGTATACACGGGCAGAGACGACAAACTTATCCAATTCCTCATGACCCTAAACACAGTGCACGACTCAATTAAGTTTGACTATGAAAAATCCACAAGATCGGTAACATTTTTAACATTTTTAGACACCTGCATTTACATAGATGAAAACAGGAAACTACAAACGACACAACACACTAAAATCACCGACACCCACAACTATCTACACTTTAAGTTTTCTCACCCTAAACACCTCAAAGAGAACCTTCCCTATTCACAAGCCCTTAGACTCAGAAGAATATGTTCCAACAATGAAGAACTAAATAAACACATTGAAAATCTAGAGCGTCAATTCACAACACGGGGCTATAAACAACACCTAATCAGGGAACAAATAAATAAAGCAATTTCCACACCTAGAGAAGACACCCTAATGTACAAGATTAAAAATAAACCCAGCCGCATTCCTCTAGTAACCACTTTCAACCCCACTCTGCCACCACTATCCCAAATAATCAAAAGTTGCTGGGAAATACTACATCTCAAACCAGACCTAAAAAAATGTTTGAGGAACCCGGCCTTCTAGCATATCGTAGACCTAAGAACTTAAAAGAAATCATAAGTAGTAACCATATTTCTGGGGACAAAGTAATCCGTAATAAACCAACAACAAAACAACATGATTTTTCCAACCATGTAACAACAAAAGAAGCTTATGCTGCAACCACATTAAACACACGAATTCATTCACTAGCTCAGTCACTAAATCTACTTTCAAAATCTACCACGACTCTAACTGTAGAAGTCATAACATAATTTACCTCCTAGAATGAGCACTATGCCAGAAACAATATGTAGGAAAATCTGAATGGCCCTTTCACTACAGAATTAATAATTATCGCAATCGAATTAAGTCGACACCCCATGAAAGATTATTACCTGTAGAACATTTCCGCCTAGAAAAACACGATTTTAAAACCCATGCCAAATTCACTAATTTGAGAGAATAGAAAAGTCCAGAGCAGATAACATTAGAAAGATTTTAGAGTTCCATGAATATAAGTTGATACAACCTTCAAAAATGCACTATCCAGCTGGGCTTAACCATAAATTTAACAATATAGATAGTATTAATATATAACCCTACAAATCAAAACCTACCCACATTTCTCACCCACACAAGACAGACATGCTTACGGAGGTGTTGAGGCCTCACACTTATACACCCCTTACACGAATATACATACTTACACACTTACACACATCATACTCACTCACTCCCTAATGAGCCAAATGATAACACACACCCATAGTAATATACACGCTTACACACATCATACTCACTCACTCCCTAAGAAACAAATAATACACACATACTTAACAGAGACACATACCCTTTCCAGGAACTAATAAAACTGTCAAAATGACCAAGGGAATTCAGAGCAGCATGAATCCATCCAGCTCTTATTTAAAATAACAACAAGAGACTGTTTGACCAACACAAGGACTGACCAAAATTCAATGTTAAAAAATTTTAAAAATGAAAAATACAGACAAAAATTCACTTTCTCCATCAAGACATTCATTTCAGTAGTTCACTGCTAGCAGCAAGCAGAAAATTATTTTTCTCTTGATGATAGCCATGTTGGCCGAAACTAGTCAAGGAATCTAAATGAAATAATAAAAACGAAGGAATATTAATATACAACCCAGTGTGTCTGAAGATTTTAATTTTTTAATATTTTTTTAGTTCAATATATATATTTACAAGTACTTCCACGGTAATTGCTCTGAGGAGTTGCGTTCGCTTGTCCCCAGGCCTCGTGAATTTAAACGCCCCACCAGGCTGGCATCCCGCTCCCACCCCTACACCGTGGAAACTGTTAGATGTAGACGTCTCTTCTACTCCAATAGCTTCATGTCTCGCAAATCTCGCCTATGGAACTCCCTTTCCTATTACTGTTTCCCTGACAAATACAATCTCCAACGGTTTAAGTGTAGCGTCAATCGACATCTCCAGTTGCCTTGATCTATCCACTTCCCTTCTCCACATCCTTTCATTTTTCATTCCTATCTGCTCTCGCTCCGGATCTTTTGTGGCCCCCTTGCCTTGATCGACCCACTGTCTTTCTCTTTCTCCACATCCCCTCCCTTGCCACTCCTATCTGCTCTTCCTCCAACCCTTCTTTAACCCCTTGCGTGATAGTGGCCTCCGGCCTTGCTTGGGGTGATATGATTAAAATATATATATATATATATAGTATTTACATTAGTCGGACTATTGTCCTCATCTTTGTCGCCATATTTGTCACAACGTTTCGGCCGTTGTACGCTCCAGCCTTCTTCAGGTGGTTGGAATTTCGAACCGAATCCTTTATTTCGATCACTGGGGTAGACTGTTCTAGTTCCACGAGCCATGTTTGATGGATGTCAGTTATCAGTTATCTCCTGCTAATTTTCCCTCTGAAAGTTCTCCACTGCCTTAACCGGGTATTGAACTCACACTCTTTGGGTCTGTCACTGGATCGAACCAACGCCTTTATCCACTGTGCCAAGGACACATGGCACAGTGGATATGGCGAGAAAGATGAGGACAATAGTCCGACTAATGTAAATACTGTACATAATACCTCGTCTCATAAATATATATATATATATATATATATATATATATATATATATATATATATATATATATATATATATATATATATATATATATATATATATATATATATATAAATAAAATAAAAATCCCGCCTATTTGAAGCGCAAAATATACTTTTAAAATAAAAAAACTGTAATCCCCGTATAATATATGAACTGCGACAATATTGATATTTTTATTAAAATGTAAATTAAGTAATGGTCAGTCTATACTCAGTAACTGAAGATTGCGTTGTGCATGAAACACCGAGTCGAGACACCGGTGAAGGGTAATACGTACCCATATATATATATATATATATATATATATATATATATATATATATATATAACTCCGAGTCGAGACACCGATGAAGTGTAATACGTACCCATATATATATATATATATATATATATATATATATATATATATATATATATATATATATATATGTATAAAAGGCAGGATGTGTGTGTGTGTGTGTGTAACGAATGCACGGCCGCAATTTTCGACGGATTTGCACCAAAATTTATATGCACATGCTCCAAGTTAGCAGAATGGCCAAGACTGACGCTGGATTTCCCAACTCACATCGATAGTGGAAATAATCGATTTTTTCATGTTTCTACTGCAGTTTTCATGTAGTTTGCGGCCATTTTCTACTGGCCACAGTCAGAGCCTATAGCTGGCTGCCACGAATAGGCAGGAAGATTCTATTGGCCAGCGTGAGAGCCAACATCTGACTGACGAATGTTAACTATCATGCTAGCATGCAGAAAAATCGATAGCTGCATTCGTCACAAGTGGGAAAAATTTAAATCTGCATGGCACTTTACTCTAATTGGCTCATTCGCTTGCTTAAACTCAACGTTGATTCTGATTCCGCAGAACTGGGTTGGGTGTGAAAAAGTATTTGCTGTTAACATTCTTTTTTCATTCGGTTTTTCCAGTTACGAGTCCTTTTTTAAAGCTAATCGTTTTGTGATCATTTTGTTTAGTTCTTTTATCGTAACAGATTTAATGTTGAGTATAGAGCTTAGAAAAAATTCGCAGTGTGAGATAGGCAAGAAGTAAGGCATGTAGCAACATCAGCACGGCAAAGGGCACTCCTT
The DNA here is from genome assembly GCA_964036315.1 of Acanthosepion esculentum. NCBI lineage: Eukaryota > Metazoa > Mollusca > Cephalopoda > Sepiida > Sepiidae > Acanthosepion > Acanthosepion esculentum. The sequence goes on along the minus strand of OZ038481.1, from coordinate 69,274,184 downwards.
TAAAGTCAAGGAAGGGCAAAAAAAAGTCAAGTGATAGCGATTGTTGTATGAGTCGTACGATTTTTTAATCAAGCACGGGCAACGCCGGACCATGCTGCTAGTATATATATATATGGGTACGTATTATAAACAAAATATAACAAAATGACTCATAATGCTAATAATAATTTAAACCTTTTTATAACATATATATTTACAATTATTATTTCTGTTAAATATATTAATTATAATATAAACAAGAATAAATGGCCAATAATTTATAAAATTGTTCATATTTATAAATTGTTTATAAATGGTTGATATTTATAAGTTGAAATTAATTCATGTTGTTAAATCAAAATTTAAATTATTTATAATATATAATATTTAGAGTTTATATCTACGTTTGATCTGTTAGAATAAAACCATTGAATATTTCAGAGCTTTGAAAAAATCATTTCTCACTGAACATGAATTACTACTACTACTACTATATGCACTTGCATGTTCACGTGAAATTGTTATTGCTGGAGATTGTGCGGCAGCAGATCTATTTAAATCTTAATTTTACGCTATGTCTCAACAATTCTTTAATTCCAAATTCTCCTGATCGCAGCTCTAGTTGTGCTGGCACTGTTCCAAGTGCACTAACTATTATATGCACCACCCGAAACTTCATAGTTTTCTCGTCTTCTCGGTTTCTTTTATCTTCACTTAGTGTATTCTCCAACTCAGGTATATCTACGACCTTGCAGATGTTTTGTTTACGACGGTCACATATTTATGGATCTCGTAGTCGCAAGTATCGTATCTCTTTTTCTGCATTGACCTTAGCTCTGGGCTGATAACATTTATTAATGACATAATTGAACCTAAATCCTTTTAACAGTGTTGATCGGGACTGCATCGTGATATCGCTTACCGTCTCAATTTTGTCTTTAAAATGGGCTAATTTACTGTTTGTAATTTTTAAGGATTCTGTTTTCGTCTGATGTGCTTTAACTTGATGCGTCTGTTCCGGATTGAAACAATCAAAATCACCATCTTCTTTTGTTGGTTTGTTTGTTTTTTTTTGGGGGGGGTAGTTATAATCTATATATTCTTGATTCTTTGTCTATGAGGATTTCTTTCTGCATTTTAAATTTTCGTGGAAAAGTGTTTTTGCCTCCTTTTCTGTCCTCATTAATCAACGTTCACACGTTTCTTTTCCTTTTCATCTCTTGTTGCCCTGTTTCGCCCAGTTTGTATATTTTCGTGACCATTTAAACACTACACGATGCTGATGAATTCTCTAACTTCGTTTCTTTTTATATCAGTCTCTTACCTGAGGTACAAAACCTTGTGATTGGTCATTAGTTTTCCTGGTTCACTTATACATTAATCTGAGGTTCACGCTTGTCCAGCCCTGGTGAAGGCACCAGTCTCTATTGATACTGCCCAATTGGTCACCGCCTTTATAAGATTTATGTAGTTTAGCTTTGTTTTCAATCTTTTCTAATACTTCTGAAATACTTTTTATCATTTATTTTCTTTCAATGTGCTTTACTATGGATCTATGTCGCATTCGAATAATCTTAGGTATTTACATCGGTCTTTTATTTTTAATTCGCTTAATCATTTGGTGACTGACAATTTGATCTTAATAGCTACAGCTACAAAACATTTTTTTATCTCTAATCAGAAATTTTTCTTTTTCGCATTACTACTCGAGTGAATTACTTTTACTCGATATCCATTCTCATGCGATCGCTTTAGTTTTTGACTATTTTGATCAATGTTACTAATTTTCATTCCTTTTTTGTTCTTAGCTTTTGATTTGAAGTCATCCATTTACGTAAGTTGGCAGCCTTCGACTTTGGTGTTGAATTGTTTTTTTTATTATTTTCAAGTTTAAATCCAATGGTATAAGGACCATGAGAGAGAGAATGGAAAACCCCAGAAAAATTAATCTTTTGATCGATTAATAAGGCTTTTTCATCTGCAGTCGGGCCTATTTTCCAGTTATCAATGAACAATGGATCTTACCACTGCTTGTTTAATCTAGAGCAGATCATCTGGTTTATCTCGTTTCTCTTTTGCATCTTTTTTTTCTGGTAGACATGCTGTGCAAACCATAATGTGGTTTATTTTCTGTTATTTGTCTAGTCAAAATCTTCCATCTGGAAGAATATAATCGGCCCTGGTTCTTATTTCAGCATCTTTTTTAATTTTATTGATGGACGTCAGGTACTTTCAGTAATAAATTTCAAAACAGAATACAAAATTTTCTTTAACAATTAAACAGGCATTGTGATTTTAAAAGCATATAATTATTTACAAAACTGATACCCTGTTTACCAGATAAAAGTAACCATTATAACGAACAAATCCAACTCCAGGACCATGACAAAAGACTGAAAAATGCGTTTATGCCAAGTCTTCGCATTCATTATGCAAGTGCGATTGATTTTAGCCAATCTCTAGATTCCAGTTAAAGGTAGTTGGAAGCTATGAGTTTAATGTACCCTTCAAAACAAAATTCATTATAAATATTTAATACATGTTTTGTTCCTTGTGGAGATAGCAACCTTACATTGAACTAATGATTATATTGGACTGCGTGTGTTTGATTTATACAAAGGAGGAAAAAAAGAACAAAAGAAATAAATTTACACACCAAGTATCAACATCTTGAGTGTTAATTATTTTATTGGCTCATGTGAATAGATCAATAATTTATAGTTGTTGCTGCTCAATGATGAAAGGGAAAAAACGACAAGGAAGACTTGGTTTCTTCGATAAACAATTCGGATCTTTGTCGTCTCCTGACTGTTAATAACTTTTAAACGTATCTACTCTCTTTCTGTTATCTCTGACATTTTTATTTGTTAAATTGGCTTTAGGTGCCATTTGATATTTATTTTTTATTCTTCACCTTTTGTAAGGCTTCATATACAGATGATGCTACTGCAAAGGTCGACTCACGTTCAAAAATTATTTTGTCACTGTAGCTATAAAGACTGTTCTTTTATATGGTAAAATACTAATTTGCAGGATCGTTGCACTTATGTTTTTTAAGTTGTTTCAGATCATTGGCGGAATTACGCTAACGGAAAATGTTAAATTTTCAAGTGTTAAAGTTCGAACTGTCATGAATTGACTTTACCTGCTGAAGAACATTCCAGAAGAAAACCCATAAGTGCCTGATGCAGCATTCGATGACAACTACCCATCATCGACCCATCATCGACCTTACCCAGTTATGAAGAAGGCCAGTACCAGCTCCCAGCGCGGTTATTTGATAACGGTTTGGGAGGCCTTCAATAGTATAAACTCTATGTTGTGGATCCCGGGATGAATCCGATATCAATGAATAACAAACGCCAGGAATGGATAAGGAAAATAAATGTATTAACGTAATAATACAAACTGGTAATACTGGTTAGTAGATCCAGGAATGCGGGTTAGTAGCACTAATATATATACAATCTTGGTATTGAAGTATCGCGGTATGACTCCTTACTGAGTCTACGTGCTCGCTAACTGTGACTCTTGTGCTGCCCTACTCTATTACAGACTGTCCGAGTATTCACTGGTAGTAGTATATGTATACCTCGTTTGAGTCCATTTGTGTAAAAATGGGAGACCCCTCAATACTCTATAAATCTTTCAGTGTTCCTGACCTGATTTCGGCCGATCGAAGAATCTCGTCCAAAAGAATTGCTGAGATTCTGGAGATATCCATGGAATACGTTGAATTTACAATTCATGAGCCTTTTGGCATGCTGAATCTATCAGCCAAGTGAATGCTAAATGTTTGAACGCTGCCCAGAAACGATATCATGTTCATTTCGCAGCATTTTTAGCAACCTGGAATTATCTTGATAAGACTTGTTATTACTGATGGAACAATGTTGCACCATTATATTTCGAAAACAGTTTCAATGATTTCCTCGATATCGAAGTAATTCAAAGCACAAAATTCTGCATGGAAGGTCACGACCACAGTTTTTCTGTTTTTAATAATAAAGGTAATTTCATGGTCACCTTCAGTAGGAACGCTACTCTAATTTGATTTATTTGTCTTAAAGGAATATCGAAAGAGTAAGAAGTTCTGCGGAAAGGTGTTCTCTTTTTTTACGGAGCAATGCGCCTGCTCCCAAGTCTGGTATGACGATGCCTGTTTTGAAGATTTGTTGGGTTAAGACCATCCACCTCAGATCCCTGATCTTGCTCTATCTTACTATTTCCTGTTTCCAATCATTAAAAGAAGTTCGAAAGCAAGGAAATGTTCGGAGATGACAATAATAAAACTGTTTTAATGATGAAACATCAGGATATTTTGGGAAGGATTAAGGAAACTTTAGAAAAGATGTGCCAAGTTTGTTGAATTTCCAAATAAATATTTGCGATCGCATGAAACTTTCCTGAATCGAAAACTGAAGTGTTTCTTCAAATGAGTGTTTTGATTGTGGTAAATAAGCCTCCAACATAAGAAGAATAGGTTCACAGTTTTACGAATGAATAATAAAAGGAAAATATTTTTTAAAATTATTTAAAAAAGACATTTTTCTCAAGCATATCGTCTAATTATATCTCTCTTTCACTAATTTGAAAATATTTTTGTGCTGCAACAGTTGTTTTTTTATATATGCACAAACACTAGTGACTTGTCTCATCTGAAGACGTGACGCAGCGGATCGTAACTAAAAGGCTGCAAAACGATTGCTAACATTAAATATAACGCCATTTTGTTTCAACACTTCTGGTGTCTTATCAAATGATGGTGTTGAATGTAGAATAAAGAGTTAAAACTATATATATATATATATATATATATATATATATATATATAGTGTGTGTGTGTATTATATATATATATATATATATATATATATATATATATATAGAGAGAGAGAGAGAGAGAGAAAGAGAGAGAGAGAGATAGAAGAAAATTGAACCAAAGTAGAAGTAAAAGCCTTTATTGGTCTCTTTTCTAAGATTACATATTATTTGATGATACGACTTTATGAAAATTAAAACTGATTGCAACAATTATGCAGATGAGAAGACAGAATTCTGGGAAATAGTTTTGAAACTGGAACATGAATACTATCATTGCAAGTATATTTATAATTTGTGTGAAATTCTAGATTAACAATGGAATTAGAATTTGAAATTTTCAATTGCATGCCCTGGGCTAGTTGAAAAGCAATCATTACCACATATTTTCCCATAAAACAAAAACTTCAAAACGAATTTATTTTCATATTTGTTGATTGAAATACATGATACCAATTAATATGATTCAAAATGTAAACTGGGTCTTCCATAACACGAAACTAAGTAATATGCATGATTATCATGTCTTTTCTATTCGTTTGCTAACATGTTCGTACATTTTTACAAGGACAGTGAATAAAACTGCATTTCAAAGAACTATGTTTAAATAAAAAAATAGTCATTCAAAATATATTTGCTTATAAGTATATAATTTTGTAGAAATAATATCCTAAACGTAAATACGAAGAAACATTTTTGTCATAGCCTTTTTTAATCTACAGTATTCATTCTTTGGTTCGGTGTTGGTAGTGTTATAGGCTTACGAGAGAATTTACAAGAAAAGTTGGATATTCGTTACGGTTTGTGAGGCAGGTTATATATTTTTCTCTGTATATATGACATAGGCACTCCATTACTAAACATTTGAGCAAAGATGAACTTTTAGAGAAAATAGAAACAAAAAGGACTCGTATTTAACATCAGAGAGCGACAGTTTAAATTTCTAAGTCAAATAAAGAAAGAGGACTTGGTAAATTTGGACAATCTGAAAGCAAGAGGGATAGAGGAAAACAGTACATAACCAATCTAACAAGTTTGTGCAAATGGATGGCAGAACAGAGTTTAGGAGTGATAGCAAAAAGATAACATTTGATAAGAGCTACAATGAACAGGAAATTGTGGAGGCCATGATCGCCGACGTCCCCAAGGAAAACATTACATAGACGAATAAGAATAACTACTGTTCTATTTTTAGGATAGTTGACATTAATGGATTATAGGCAAAAAAATCATGATTAAAACCGAACTTTTGGAAACCTAAAATTAATTCCGTATTCTCATTTTAATGTTTATAATTAATAGCGTATTTTACGATGGGTATTAATTTCTAAAGTGTGGGTAATTGTCGCCTATCATTTGCACCAATTTGGCTATTATGGTCACTTCATATGCAACATCTTTGTACTATTTACTAATCAGAGTTAACATAATTATATTCCGTTATTGAAAGAAATTATAACAGGCAATGAGAATGGGATTACAACCACAAGGAATGAGAAAGTAAGGAAGAAACAAACAAAGAGACTTCAATTTTCCTAATGGCCAGAATCCCATGTGTTCTTCTTTATTCAGTTATCTTCTGGATACTTCATCTCCGTTTCTTTCACCAAGGTGACTTATTTGGAAAGTTCACGGGTTAAATAAAAATACTCAATAGGCTTAGTATGGTTTCTGCATCTCCAAAAGTCGCATCACTCTAGATGGTTAAGCACACACACAGAACTACACAAACACACACACAAATGAATTTGGATTCAGCCTTCAATTATGATGTATTTTGTTATGTTAAACTTTTTTTTTCACGAGACTGCAAATTCTTCTTCTATGTGCCGTATCATTTCAAGGCGTGGGTAATCATGCCTCTCCACAACTTTCTATTCCTTGTGGCTCTTAGCATTGTTTCTTTCTTTACCACACCTCCTAGGCCGCCATCCATTCACACTCTTCTGGTAGGTGCCTCACTACCTTCCGCTATCTCTCTTTCCCTCGATATACCCTTTGAGGGTTAAGTTTTCCAACCCTCTTTCTTCATATGCCCAATAAATTTGAGCTGAATATAAGCGTCTTTTTGTTGGCATTTTCTTTAATAGTTCCTCGTTGTTCACTCGCTCTCTCCATGGACCCATCTGTAGAAACACATTTATATTGCTTCTGGTTTTCTCTTCATTTTAGGAGATTGTCCAGTATTCACTGCCATACAAGAAGATTGATATCACATAGCAATTCAGCACTTTCATAATTTTTCTATTTCTTACTACAATGTTTAGCTATAGGACTGCAACTTTCGCCAACCCAATTCGTGTTCGGATTTCGGTGTCGAATTTTCCATCCTCTCTTAAAACACTTCCCACGTATCTAAACTTTTGTATTTGTTTAACGTTGTTTGCCGTTGACAATTCTTAGTTCGAATTTGGGCGTTTTCTCTTTCTGATAGCCATACGTTCTATGTTCTTGTAGTTGATTGACAGTCCTTTTTTCTCGCTTTCTTTTACTACCATGTCTAAGAGGTACAGTAGTTTTGTTTGTGCCAGCCATCAACAAAGTGTCATCTGTGTATCTGATATTGTTAAGATTACGATTAAGGTAATAAATCCTGACAGGGATTCCAGCTCCCTTAAAATAACCACACTGCAGAGATTGAATAAATCTAGAGAAAGGCATATCCTTGTCTTACGCCCCTTTATATTTTTGTGTATCTACTCAACTCATATTCTATCCGTATGCTAGTGATTTGCTCCCGGCGAAAGTTCTGGATTATTCTGACATCTTTTCCAAATTGATCTGCTTTTCCTAACATAAACTTGTTAAATGAAATAGATTCTTGTGTCGTGCTTAGTCAAATATGTTTGCATAATCTATAAAACACAAGTGTACATCCTTCTACAGTTTTATTGCTTTCCCGTATATAATTCTAGTTATAAAAATCATATTTCAGTGTCCTTGACAAAAACTGCACTGTTCTTCTCCTATTTCCGGTTTATTTCTGCTTCGCGCTCTATCAGGATTCGCATCATTAGATTAGTTATATGGCTCAATCAGTTGATTGAAAGAGGGAACTCGCATTCATTTGAAACTGCTTTCTTAGGCACTGCTACGAAACTGGATTTACTGAGGTCCTCCAGTATGTCACCACTGTCGTATATCTCATTTATTACCTCTATGATCTTATCGCTGCCAAAGTCGTCTAAGGCTGAGAACTTTTCTGGGATGATCTCATTTGGTCCTGCTGCTTTTTTCTGTTAATCTACTGATAGTTATGTAATCAATATGGTACTTTGGGTCTCCCCCCGGGCTTCTCCATGTCCATAAGCATCTTGAGTTCTTCTGAAACCGGATGTTTCTAGTTACTTGATGGCTACTGGACGCATCTTTCGTCTCGCTTGTTTCGACTTCTTAGTCCGAAATATTTCGCCTTCTTGTTCTTTTCAAGCATTGACATTAGATTCTCCCATGACGATAGTGATTTACATTGAGTTTTTGTGTTGTCCAATGAACCGTAAACGTTATCAATTTCTTCCTTTGTGCTCTGAATTGCGATTGCCTATTCAACAATAATTGCAATGTTAAAGGGTTTCCTTTTCAGTTTAACTAGAAGAATTTTGTCCGAAATTTAACTGTATCTTCAGAACAACATTTACCCACTAAGTTTCGCATCCGTCTAGAATGTTGACATTTTATCTATTCATTTCTTACTTGATATTTTCAAGCTAACCACGTTGGTGTAGTGCTCTTACATTCTATGTCCCTATTACTATTTTTTTCTTTCTACAAACAGTCCATGCATAACGGCCCAGTGACACCTGTCGCTCATGTCTATCCTTACTGGGTAAGAAGTCGTTCTCAAGGAGTTTGACTCTCTTTAGGCTGTCACATTCATTTTGTGAACAGTCGTTGGATGACTGTCAGGTGATACCTGTTGCTTATGTTTTCCCTTACTGAGCGAGAAGTTATCTCCAGTGGACTTTATCCATTCGACACCGTCTTCTGTAATACATGTGTTGTTTGTTGCCATGATCATTCTTGGGATAGATAATGGATTGGTTTCCCGTTGCTTTCACCACGGTGTTTCTATTCAAATCCCAACTCTAGTTATCTGACCGTTGATTCATTGAGAGTTCTTCAATCTTTGACAGGTTTTATCTGTCGTACTAAAAGGTGCCAATCACCCTCCTCACATCAGAAGAAGTGGAGCGAAGGAGGCAGTTTAGTCACCGACTATTGAACAAAGTTTCTTCTTTGGAAAGAAAAATGTCTCTTTCCTTGATTTGAGTGAATAGAGGGATGAAAAAGAAGAAGAGAAAAATGACGCACGCGTTTTGTTCTTTTAGTCGAAAGTTAAGGCAACAGAGACAATAAAAAGAAAAGTTACTGAGACACAAAGAAATAAAATATAAATAAATAGGATAAAAATAGGAAAAATGCCCAATTAATTGTTGCTGTCCATTGTCTAAGGCAATACAAACTGATTGGAAAGTACTTAACGGGCCATTAGAGTTAACCACCAGGTGTGCTTGCAAGAACACCTATCCATAGCACTTAAAAATCCCGATATTAAGCAACTGTTTACCAGTGTAGCCGTTTTAAGTGCTGCTAGAGTTCGGGCTACATGCTATCAGTCGGGATGCCACAGCTACAAATGCCAGCCCGATGCCCTCAAAAGGAAACGTCGCAGTCATTGATCAGGCAGAAAAAAAGTTAAGATAGTTAATAGTTAAAATCATTGAGACCATGGAAGAAAGGGAACTGATAAGCCAAGTCCTAAACAAATGATAAGCCTTTAAGAGAACGTAAATATTGGTTGAAGCTTCTAACAAGTAGATTTGATCTTTGTGTCAAAGATCTGTTTGGTTCTCGTCTTTGTCACTTCAGTTAAGATTGAGGATTTGAGTCCGACAAATATTCAGCTCATATTATGATTTAAACAAAAGCCTGCTTCTGTATCTTCTGTCAATATATTATCCTATCTAACTCCAGTAAATCCAGATTTTTACATGTGTGTTAAATAACACATTCTAATATTTATTATATAATCCTATTGTTCCTCATGTCTTAATCTTGGTTTAAAGATTTAAAAACTTGGCCAACTTCTTACACTTCCTAATTTTCATTATTTAACTTAGTGCTCAGGAAATGCCTACTTTCTATTTATTTTTTACATACTTTACATCATGTGTATAAATATTTATCTGTGTTAAACACAGCGCAAAACTGTTTGCTTCTGCTTACTTTTAAAAATATTATCTACACTAAATAAAAAAGAGAAGAAAAGTTACTATCGGACCGCACTACAACTGTCCGTACAAAGGCCTGTTTTCCATCCACATAAATTGAGGGTCACATTGAGGGTTATATAAAGTCACTTTAGGAGAGTTTTATACGCAGGTTTCATTTAACGGAAAAAACAATTGATTTGAGAAAGTATTGCTCTTAGTAATAATTTTTTAAAAAAGCAATCGAGAAAAAACGCCCCTAAACAGTTAAGAAAAAGTGTGTAGCATTATGCCAGTATAATGTTAATGTTATAACTTTTTTCTTATCTTTTTTGCGACCAGTCAAAACTGTTACAACTTTGCTGACATGTTTTCTCTCAATATCCCACATGCATCACATATTGCACCTTTGAGCCACCATTTATGTCGATCTTTACAGAAATATTTAAATGAAAAGTGTTCAGTTCCTTAGAAGTTTGAAAGAGACTCTGAGTAAAGTTCCTTGCCGAGGACAATCGAAGGAGAAATTAATGATGAAGTTGCTTAAGTAAATGGCAGTTGAACAAAACGGCAAATTAAGTTAATATCAAAAGTTGCTATTTTATTTAATGAATCGAAAGGATGTTTGGGACAACGCCAATAGTGGAAGAGAACCTGAGAGGCCAATAGAGGAAGAGAACCTGGGAGGCCAATAGTGGAAAAGAACCTGGGTTTGAGGCCCTAAGTAGAGTACATTAAAGGCACTAAATCTCCGTTGCCCTATGTAATATACTCTTATAGTGAAGAATGCTTTTAGTATTAATTTTTAATAATTCACAAAATTTTCACGCATGCATATTCTTAATCTGTGAGTACGAATAATTTTATGTGTGCAATTGTCCGGGAATCTTTGAGCCGTTGATTATATGTAAATGCATACATTATCGTGTATATGTGTCCATCACATGCTCATTTGTTTCTTTGAGTAGGTATACGTATATCTTTATGTCTCTTCTAAGTATGCGTACTTTCGCATGAAAATATTTCCGTTACCTCTGTGTAAATGTGATACACACATACACACACACACACACACACACACACACACACACACACATACATACATACATACAAACATATATATATATATATATACCTATTTTTGAACCAACCATTGATTTATCTGTTGCAACACACATTTGGGCAAATATTTGCACCTGTTAACTTCCTTCAAGAACGCCAAGAATGTTCCCATAATTAACTCAGATACTTGAAAACCTTGCACGTGCGATCAATGCAAACAGTTAAAAAAAGCTTATTTAGTTCTTTTTAACAAGTATATGCAGTAGAGTCCCATGCATCTTCTTTTGTATGTTATCTCCTTTTACATCCTAAATGATCATGACTCTCACAATTTCCTGTCTTTTGTTTTTGAAAGCTTTGCTCATTTACTCTTACTTATTGTTCTGCCAACCACTCACTTGAACTCCGTTAAGTGAGTTACTCGCTGTTTACTCCTGCTTATATTTTAATATATCCTGTGAATGTAAAATTCCTTTCGTCTTCTTTTCTCGTTATGTTACCCATATTGTAAATATCACTTTTCTTATAGTTTTAATTCACCAAAAACATATACTGTCCAAAGTATACTCAACATTCGTTGGTAAAACCACATGTCAATTCAGATTTCTTCCTATCTGTAAGGAGGTTGTTTAATATTTATATCCATGTAGGAGATTAAATAATATATGGCATTTCTACACTTTTTATTTGTTTCTAAAACATTTCATTGCTTCTTAATACAAGGATTAGTTTCTGAAAAGTATTTGTTATTATTCCGATTGGTTTTCATATTATTGGATCACACTTTCCGGCGTCTACCCAGATAGTTAAAATATTACATCTTCTTCATTTTGACGTCCCTAATACGTAGTTCACACCTCGGGTGTTTTTCTATTTTGCTGACGACCATACATTGTCTCCTTAGAGTTAATAGTTCGTATTATCTTTCTGCTTTCCTTTATTACCTGGTCTAACAGTTCTTTCATTTTCTTTCTAAGTCTGACATCAATATAGTGCCATCTATGTATTATATTATATTAGGATTATATCTCTCAGTAATAAATCATGGTAGGTTTTCAAGATCCCTTGCAATCTTCTTGTTGTACAGGGTAAATATATCCCAAAAGAAAGTCAATCCTTGTCGTACTCTTCATTCTATTTTTGTGTATTCACAATATTTTGTCTAAGTATTTTACAGAGTTAGAAATTCAAACGCATTGGCGCTATATCTAAAAGTCATGATTTTCTATTCATTGATAATGAAAATTTTCAATAATAATGCTAAAAATGAGAAACAACAAGCGAAAAATCGACTGCAAGTATCACCGAGTGTATAACAAAACTATATGAAGTTGATTTAGAAAGATGCAGCAAAAAGACCCAATGTTAGTAATTGCAGGCCTATTATGTGCGCTGCTGACCTTTGACTTTGAAAACTATATGAATGCAAATGAAAGGAAATTTATGTTATGAAGAAGCGGAAACTAAGTAACAAACGTCTAGAGAAACAAATGATTTATTGATTAAAACTTTCCTCATATAAAAGTTTCAGCGGAGTCCGAAATCCATGGGCATTATTCATAGTAAGATCGTCATGGCCTTACCCATATGAAAAGAACTAACAAAATTGATCTAAAAACGAGAAAAGTGATAACATAGCACATTTATATTGTAGAGATAAAGTTGATGGACTTTGTTAAAAGAGTAAAGTTAAGATTAGCATTGAGGGGAAGACTGGGCTTTGATAGCCCAGTCTTCCCCTCAATGCTAAGACAGTGAAACTTGTAACCAAGCATACAAGAAAATAATATAAATTTTTATCAGGAAAAATAAAAAAGATAAACCAAAACTCCTCGGGTGTTTCATGAGGTAAACCAATGGAATTGCAGTGGAGATAATATGTACAGTATTCCGAAAAGTATATATAACAGAGAAATTGAATGTGCATTAATTGCAGCCAAGTACAAACCATATTAAGTACAAAATGGAATAGTAAATTTTGCCATTGTTGTAATGGAGATGAAACCATCAATTATGCACTAAGCAAATTCACCAAAGTAACTTAAGGATATAAAAATAGGCATGACTGCGTAAAAAAGGTGATTCGCTTGGTATTGTACAAAAGAATAGGATTTAAGCATGCAAACCACTGGCAATTGCACAATCTAGAAGCTGTTACAAAGAATAAAAGACTTAAAAGTTTCTATAATCTTGATAACTTAATACAGGGGAGATTACCAAATCCAGTTGTCGTGAAGAAGAACAAATATAAGAACGTGAATTTCGTCGTTTCAGCAAACCATAGGAAAGAATTTTAAAATCATGAAATCGGACAAATATCTTGACTTTTGACTTTGATTATTGAACAATTCCGAAGAAAAATGTTGGAAGAACAGAATATAAGAGAAACAATTGAAACCAGCCGAACTACAGTATTACAAAATGAAGTAGAATATTAATACTAAGAATACTGTAACATTGTGGAAACTTGCTGCCACTTGATCACACATGTAAAATGAATGAGTACAAAATAATGTTAGTAATAGCTATGCGAGTTATATAACAAATCAGCGTGAAATTCATATTCATGTCTAACTTGCGCAAATTTCCAAGTGAGTCAACTTGAAAATGTAGTACTCGTTTTATTTTAATCAGTTAAAAATAGAACAAATATTTTAATTTTAATTCAAATATAAGAAATGCCCGAATAAAATCAGAATATAATTACTCAAACTTTAAAAATATTCATTTGTGACACCTCTTACAATGTATTGCAATAAGATATTCTCAAAATACTGATTATATATTAAACAGAACTGTATTTAAGATGATACGCTAAGAATTGAAAATGTGGCAAAATCTATTTTCAATACAATTGAATAAGCAGGCATGAAATGGAATTTTAAGTGGATACGAAATTAGTAGGCTAAAACCACACAGCAATAGCACAACATTCAAAATTTGTACCAAACCGAATGAATGCCTGAAATGTTATTGGATGAAAGTTTCAAAAACGGAAAGTCTGTCGGTGTGATTATTAAATACAATGTCAGATTTTATTATGCATTTAAATGTTTTCACAATGGTGATAAAATTGTTAGGTTATATTTTACAAGCGCGATAGGTAAATTGTCGCCATTTTATAGTTTAATTTCGCGCATGTGAGTTGTTTGTTTTTGATTTTATCGACTGCACAGTACAGTAATGTCATTTGGGAACCGTTTGTGAGAAAAAGAACACCATGACAAAATTCACTCTGCCAGAAATTTAGAAACGGCATGTTGTACTGCTTGGCATTCGAGCCAGAAGCTTCAATACGAACATTTCAGCGTGTTTGCGTGCAAATGATTCGGAAAGAGTTGGATGAGTCTAATGGTGATTGGAAAGGCACTGAAGCTCGGAAAACTCATTCTGATTGTTCTCATAAGAAAAAGAACTCTCGAATTTGTTGTTGAGGCCTACATCAATTGTCTTGATGAAGTAGTGCTGCCCTGGTCAAGAGAGTTGCTGCTGGAAGACCGCATATCTGACAACAGGACTCTTCATCATGTCACACAAGCAGAAGAATACAGTCATTGCTGTCAGACAATTTCTGAGACCATATCACAACTTACATTTGGCCACATAACTCCCTAGACAGCAATCTCCCTGATTATTATGTGTGGGGCGCAGTTGAGCAAGAGACCAACAAAACTCCTTGTAACACCAAAGATAAACTGAAGGCAATAATTATGGCAGCATTCACCAACTTAAACAAGGAGACCGTCCAGAATAGTTGCAGGAGATTCCGGTGTCGTCTAGAGGCAGTGATTGAAGCCAATGCCAATTTTACTGAATAAATTTACTCTTAAGATAATTTACTCAAGATATTTTTGTGTAATTTTAGTAAATATAGCTGTTAAAGTGAAATGTTAGTGTTATTTTCATTTTTGCGTAATTTAGACGAAAATTTATCCATCACACCCTGTATTTATATAAATATACAAAGTAAATTTCAGCTTTAATTTAAATTAAATTAATTTCTCATTGAACAATTAAATTATTTAATTGTTCAATGGGAAATGTTCGTGTAAAATTTTACTATGCAACTCGATGGTTGTTCCTCATACTAGGAGTAAATGTATAATAATAGTGACTGAAACCTACTTTTTTATTTCATCATATATGAATTATATAGAATGAAGAAATAGATTCCTCTTTTTTGGATTCTTCTACTTTTCTTTTCCATTAATCTACTCAGTTTATACAAATTCTTTTTAACACTTTGTTTCTACCTTATCCTTCATTTCAGTTTTTTGTACTTTCCTTTTAATCCTACTCGTTATGCTTGCATTTCAATCTCATTCATCACTACCTTTTCTTCGTTTACTTTTTCTTCTTTCTTCAGTAACTTCTAACCTTATTTTCAGTCCTTTACCTTTTTTCTTTCCTGCTTATCTTTTGTTTCTAAAAGTTCATTTTCGCCTTTTTTTTTTCTCATATTTTAATAATTTTCGGCTCTGCCTTATTTCTAGCCTCTCTTTATCATCTATATTAATTCCAACTAATCTTTTTTCACGTAACATTTCATTCTCTTCTAAACTGTAATATTTCCTTCTTATTTCAATTCTTTTGTTCTTTACTTCCTCATCCTTTAACAGATTCTCCATCTTCCTGTTTTCTCCACGCATTTAGATTTTTTAACTGCCTTTAAGTTTCATTTGAAAGCCTTATGGCATTATTCAATGTTTATTTCATTATTAACACTATTTTATTTATATTTGTTGTTTGGAATGTACTGTTTATTTATCGCATTCTCTTGGGAAAGACTGACGCATCACTGTGACAAGTTAGATAAACAAACAGACCAGATCGGTGCAGGTGTACCACTGCGCATGGATCATAATCGTCACAGGATTACTTTCTGTGCTTTAATTGTTAAGTTACTCACTCTCCACTCTTTCTCTCTCTCTCTCCCCCTCCCACTCACTACATCTCTTCTCCTCTCAACCCCTCCATCTCACCCCCACTCTGGAACTCTCATATATAATCCCGTGCTTGCAAATACACATACGCACACAAACGAGCACACTGACACAGAAGAACACACATACACAAGGAATTAATGATATAGACTGTAGTTTTGAAACAATATGCAAGTAAAAACCAAAAGAAATCCCACAACTATTGAAAACATTTAAAATATGAAAGGAACTTCAGTAATTTAATGCAAAAGTTATTAAACCAAGCGTAGAATTACGTTAAGCAGTTTACAATAAGTTTAAAATATTGAAAACAGGGAGTAAAATCATGTTTCAAGATATTCATACATAAATATAGCAATGTGGGCGTAGCTAAATTCTTTCAAGTCAAATGCATCCGTATTTACTATCCGGTTTAATTTAAAATCAATTCTAAACAATACCGTTATTTGTTGTTTACCGGGTTTTATTCTCATCTCTTGCTATTGGTGCACGCCAAACGCACACATACTCTCATGTACATATAAATTTATAGATATTTATTTACATTTCATGAGTTACCTACAGTTGCTCTGTTGATGTAAAATTTATAGCGGATTTTTTTACTGGTAATGCCAATATTACTTTCGTATATATCCTTGTATTTTCAACTATGGCAATTCTTCATTCTGTGGATGTATTTTTGCACTACTGAATTACCTGATTATATATTATATTACTGTTATTCTTCTTCTGTAGTAGCTTCCAGAAAAATCAAGTTTGTTGCCTTCTGTGTTTTGTTTTTTCTTTGTTTGGCAACCACCGAGACCAGAAAATGGACTCAGGGTGCTAGGATAGCGAGCGAGTTCATCCTAGTGACTACCAAAGAGTTAACTACTGACGACGAAGTTTGATTCTGCTATCTGATCTCGACCTCAATGAGATAAATCACTGGATGAGTTAGGATGAGTTAAGCAGTGGCGCAGTAGAAACATGCTGGTCCATAACCCAGAGATTCGTACATCGAAACTGTACCGTAAATACGGAACGTCAAATTAAAAATGGCCGTGTGGCCAAGTGGTTAGAACGTCAGTGTTCCGATCATGTAAGCCAATTTCGAATCTCATTGTCGTCGATTTGCCTTGATAATATCATCCTGCGGACGATCCTAATGTGCAAGGGAGATTGGCTAGTCATCCAGGTAGACGTGTATGCTCAGAAACAAAATATTTTAATTCTTACTGATTTAAACATTCTTTTACTCTTATTATGACCAGAGAATCAGTTTGAGAGTTAACTAATTCAAATTCTAATCTGCTCATTGATTTATTTAGTCATTTCTTTATTTCACACCAACATAAGTAACCATTTTAATAGTGAATAAATTTGAAAAAAGATTCTACTTTAACGCGCCTTACTCTGATATTTTCAATCATACATTATCTGTTCCATGAAGGTCAGGAAATAGTACAGAACAGAAAAAGAAAATACGCCTAAATATATAATAATTTTCCATAAAATAGATCTAAACGAGAAAACTGAACCACACAAGCATAAATATATAAATCCATAAGGCACGCCTTCATTATTATTGGAAGAAATCATACATTAAAGAAAATGACAATTATATTAAAGACAAAAATATTGATAAAAATGCAAGAATGTAAATGGTGTTGCAACATTTCTTCAGAACTTACTTAATACTTGCTTGAAATATGGCTATATTTACTACTGTTAACACTACCACGACCAAAAACAGCGATAAAGTGAAAAAAAAGGAGAAATGTATATTGTGGCTTCCAGTTAATCTGGGAAATTTAAGCAAGAAAACAACAGATTTTCTATTGAAGACAAATTTTACCACGAGGCTAACATACTGATAAACGTCAACATCTGTTCCTAATTAAAACATAAATTTTGGGGGGTTTTCTGATTAAACTGTTGACATTCTCGGTGAATATAAGTTACTATTACAGTTCTTTTTTTCTTTTCACTCTGCACGCATTTTAGGGAAAACAGCAACATTTTTTAAAACATTTAAAATAGGCCTTTTTATGTTTTTGAATGTTATTTAACCAAATTTGGATTATAGAAATATTTAACATTACAATAAGAATGTAGAAAAATTGAATTCTGCTATAGAATTATTATTATGAATAGTAGTTTTTAAGGAAAGTAGAACCAGCACTGCATCATTTCAGATCATTATCAGCAATATCCATTGAGCATGAGAACTGCAAACAACGCTATTATCATTATCATCATCAACGATTATGTCATCAGTGTAATAATGTTCATAACGATGATTATAAAATGCAAATCGCTGGTATATCCACAAACCAAAAGCTACTCGTGAAATTAAAGAAAGGACTTTGAAATTCAACCGTATCATTAAATCTATACAAATGTATACAGGGACTTAGAAAAGTGAGAGAAGAGGAACAAAGAGAGTAAAAGGAAAAATGGAAAAATTGAAAATTATAAAAATGAAATCGTTTAAAATAAATGTGAATATTTTTTAAAAAGATTGTTGAGCTATCATTGGTTGGAATACTGGGAGTATTTCGTTATATGGTAGTGTTACATTTGTAACGATTTCCTGTTTTGTTTTACAATGTAATCGCAGTATTGTTAAACTCCTTTGCGTATTGTATGATATAGACAGAAACTAATACTAAATTACAATTTTAAGTTTAAAATCATATACAGTGTAAAAATATCTTCCAGTAAGTTAAGTTTCATACAATTTTGTACACACACGTGCGCACGCACACACACACGCGCGCGCACACACACAAACACACGCACACAAACGCCACACTTTAACTGAATTGTATCACTGATATAGAATACATTCAATAAGTTCTATAGTTTATAGTTTATTATAATCATGTAGAAAAGCTCTATTTTGCCGACATCCAGAAAACTGCTAGTGACGAAGGATAAAAGGTCAACAAATGTGTGAATACAGCAAACAATAAATATTGGTGGTGGGGAAATATTCTACGGAGATTTGAAAAAATAGAAACGACAAACTTTTATGGATATTGTTCATAGAAGATAACTGAAAATTGAAACAGAAACTATTACCATTGTAGACAAATGCATCATGAAAATAAAGAAAACCCAGTGAAAAAGCTGGAAATACTGGATTTGTAGACAAAATGCGAAAACAAAGTTAATATTCGACCAAGAAAACAAATGGTATTAGCCGAAAGCAAAGGTTAGAAATCAAAAATGATATTCTGGGACTTTTGTATTCCATCTCTTGCCACACGATTCAAAAGAGAAAATCAAACAAGAGTACTTGTCAGATGAGGTTCGCGTTTGTTTTGCAGAGATAACTTTGAAATATGATGGTTAGATTTGTACCCATAATTGCTGGTACACTTATATATTATCAGTTTTTATCTATCTCAATTTTTGTTATTTTTGCGTGAATATTTTTTTCGTTTTTAACATTTTCTATTTTCTATTATTTCTTAATGGATGACAACTTACACTCGCTGCTTGATCTTCAAATGTGTTGTGTTATAGACATTCCTCTGGAAAACATTAACAAGCCCAAACATTTCCTAATAGGGTTATCTCCTAATGATGCTCTCAACATGGAGTTAGTAATTGCCTCTTTTTGATAATAAACACAAAATACATTCTTACACAAACAACCTGGTAAAGAATACGTTAAAGAAACACCATAGGGATCATAGCTGACTGTTCAGAATTTGTTAATTATTATTCTTTTATCATCTGGATATTTTTCTGTTCTTAAACGAAAAAAAAGCCTTGCCTCATTCTTATTTTTACCATATGACGGCTTGCTTTTCTTCAAAGAAGTTGCTAGGCATTTCTTCCAAATCCGACTGGCCTTAAAAACTGTTTAATTCGTTTGATGCGCATCTTCAAAGTCGCATGTTTTTCCACATTTAATGTATAGCAACTGACAAGATGAGAGTGATGCTGGTTCCGAAAGCATAAACTTTTAATGATTTTTATTCTAAGAAATCACATATTGTAGCAGTTAAAACTTAGAACATAATGTTCTGATATTCAGTTTTCTTTTTCATTATATTTGTGATCTTCATTTAGCTTTTCTCCCCATTTTGCTCTTTTACGCCGTTATGTAAAATCCACTGTCAGAGCAATAAATATTCTTCCTGTTTGGTTAAATGCTAATTTTGTCTCATCAATTATCGCAAATTAATAGAAATTGTAGGAAATAAAATGTGGGTTTTGGCAAACATTTTTAATGATTAATATATGATTAATATATGGTTATATATGACGAATATTTTCAGATCTCTTAGAACACTAATGTGTAAAAAATTAGACAGCCACATAACAATGTGTATCTCCAACTTTTTAAAAATAAAGATATGGCATGGAGTGTATGCTGTACTAAAGTTATTGCGTGGGTGTAATTGAATTGTGGTTGTTAGATATAGCTGAAAGGAATTTAGTGTATAGTTTATTGTGTACAGTATAAGGATGAACATTTTGAGTGTATCCATATATCACATATATTTTGAGTTGGGTTTAAATCTGGCAAGAACACTAGAATAGTCACTGACAGGCCGGACCCACAGCCATATTCGGTCCCCTTTAAACAAATTGGACCGTTTTGTCGAAAGAGCACAAAACGTAAATTGTCTGACAGGCAGTATAGTTCCAGTCTTGCACGCTCTAATGGTGATATTCTCTGGTCTAGATGAAGCCGTATCAATCATAATACTGTTGTTGGCAGAGGATTACGAAAAATCATGCAATTCAGTATACGTTGTTTTGACGGTACCAAAAACCAATATTTGAATGGTACCATTTTCTTCTTGTTGTTTTGTTGCCAATATTTTCAATTCCAGTTTTTTAATGTTCAACATTTTCATAAGTTCTAATGTTTTCATGTACTCAATAACGATCCAGTTCCCTACCTCTGACACAGAATGAGACACCGATTTACTCACTGTGTTGATCACATTTTCTTGCATCTGACATATGGATTTAAACTAAAAGTTTCAAAATGTTCATCCTTATACTGTACACAATAAACATAACTTTATTTTTTACTTAGCTATCTCTTTAAAATAATGCTTATGCCTATTTTAAATGGAGGCCTTTTCCGAATGTGTGTACACGCGGTACACACATTCGGAAAAGTCATTAGTGTAAGTCAAGCATCTTCACTTTGGTGATTACTTCGAAGGAGGACTGAAGAAGTGAGAGCATAAAAAGTCGAGATGTGAGGAAAACAATACAAATTGTAAAAAGTAAGCGAAAGAGATTTCAGTCGGCAGGAGGCACGTCACACTAAAGTAAAAACAGCAAGCGATTACATCTCTGCCCTAATCCCCACATTGTCTTAATATAGCCAGTTGTAGTGCGGCAGAATCAAGAAAGACTTTTTATGTCTGCTTTACTTCTAATATTTTATGGTCGAAAAGAGAGGCAGACTGGATATTTTCTTATCTCAAAAGATACAAGATTCTATGTAAGAATTTTGTTGGAAAATATATGCTTATTAATAAATGCATAGGCATGTAGTATGCGAACGTTTGTAAAAATATATTTATAGATAAATAAGATGTATGCATAAATATTTTGTATACGACTCGGTATGTTTATTTACGTCTATTGGCATGTGTATGAATATGTATATCGACTTTCTAAGTGGGAATTGGAAATACAGACAGGTGGCAGTCTAAACGCAATCGTCAGGCCTGAAACGCTCTATCCCTGATATTCAGTACTTTAACCCATAAATATAGTATAGCTTAAAACTATATTTTATCATATATATATATATATATATATATATATATATATATATATATATATATATATATATATATATATATGTTTCATTAAAAATGACAAAGTACAACGATTAAGCTTTTCCTTTCATTTTTCTCTTGTTCGAACAAGTGTTTTCTTTTATTTGGGCAAAGAGAGTGTGTAGAAACTGTACAAATGTTCTATAATTACGAGCGCTTTCGGCTATACTTTTAGCCATTATCAAGGATGATTTTTTTCAATATAATTGGGTGTGTGCGTTGTGTATATGTTTTTAGTGTTATAGAGATGTTTTATTTTCCGAACACAGAACATTTTAGCCGTGTTCGTAGTTAATATTATTAAGTGTTGGCTTTTTCTTTTTTATTATTAAGGCTTCCATTATTTTTTAATCTTTTTTACAGGCGGATGAGTTTATTATGTTTGTATTTTCTACTAGTATGGTTCGGATGGCGTCTGGTAAGTTTGTGTATGTTTTAATAGAGATGTGGTCAAATAGGTGTAATGTAAGGTGTCTGGATAAGCATGTAGCCGTGTGACCGATGTGATTATTTATGAATTCAGTTTGATCAGGAACACAGTGCCTTAAGGAACATTTGAACTCATAGATAATGTTTATTCGTTGTAATTTTGAATTTGCTGGTATGTTGTTATTTTTTAGGATAAGGTTAGCTGTTTTAAATTTTTTGTCGTAGATAATTAATTTGATCTTTTCTTCGGGTCAGTTGAGGTAGTGTATTTCTTTATAATATTTCTCAGTGAAGATTCATCTTGTTTGTAGTTAATGTGCATTTGGTTTTTATAGAAAATATTTATGTAATTTTTGACTGTATGTTGACTATCGTTGTTATTTACTTTGGGGAGAAATAGTCTAATTTGGGGGTCTATAAAGTGGTTAGGGAAGCCATTGTTAATTAGTGTCTGTTTTATATTATTGGGTTCTTTAAGGAAGAATTGTCGAAAGGATGAATTCTGGTGTTCTCTTTTTATGACTGCTATTTTGCATCTGAGTGGCCATTCACTTTTAAAATTAAGGTGGCAAGAGTTTCTGCTAGTGGTTTTTTTGTATAATGAGGTGATAAAGTGAGGTTACTATATTCTTCGAGAACATCTAAGAATGGAAGTTTATATTTTTGACTAAGTTCGTAGGTAAAGTTAAGGACAGATTTTATTTTTTCAAATGTGGTCTTAGGAGTATTTCTTTGGTGTTATTTGCTAAAATAAAAATATCGTCTACGTAGCGGACATATATTTTAAATTTACGGACCTTTTTAAATATCATGTTTTCTACATGGGACATGTAATAATTGGAAAAGCATTGACCGATGTATTTCCCATCCTAACACCACTAGTTTGGGTGTAAAAGTTACCATTATGGGAATTTGGTTGTGCATGCGTGTAGTAATGTTTTGAGTATAAATGTTTTGATGTATAGCGGAGGGATAGAATTATTAGTATACACAGAACTGAGGATAATGTCAATGGCTTGATCGACGGGGACGTTTGTAAATAGGTTTTCGACGTCAAGTGACGCTATGATACCTTGGTTTGGTTTAGTAGTTTTTAAAATTTGGAGGAATTCCTGGATGGATGTGATGCTGTAATTGGAGTGATGATGTTCGTCGGTGGATGTGATGCTGTAAAATGGAGTGATGATGTTCAGGAATTTTGCTAGCTCGTAGATAGGTGTTGGGATCTGGGAAATTATTGGTCGTAGCGGGTATCCGGGTTTATGGGGTTTTATATTTCCATATAAATATCTAGGTCGCCAATGATTTTTTTGATTTTCAGGGAACCGACTTCTGCGTTGTGAGCTGTTATTAGTTTGTTGACGGACCTTTTAGGGTTTCCATGGGATTTATGTTCAGTTTGGTGAATTTAGTTCGGTCATGAATAATGATTTGTAAGTTTTTGTGGTAATCAGGGTTATCCAAAATTGCATATGTATTAGCGTTGTCAGCTCGTCTGATGACAATGTTGGGGTTGTTTTTTAGTTCTTTTGCGGCGTTTTTTTTTAGTTTTGTTATTAACATATTATTATGGTTGTTGCCCGGGAAGCAGTTTTTCAAGCCTTCAGCTTCGAGGAGATCTCTCAGGTCTGTATGAAATGCTATGTATCCATGCACCTCGAGTTGGGATAGTGACTGGTGTAGAATTTCAATTTCTGGCTTCTTTGTAAAGAGGTCAAATTTAGGTTGGAGATAGCAATTTGGCCCTAGATTTAGGAATTCTTTTTGGTTATCTGTTAATTTATGACTTGCTAAGTTTATATATTTGTCTTCGCTGTTGGGTAGTAGAATGTTTCCTTGGTATAATTTACATAGTTTTTATGATTATTTGTCTGTGTGTAAATTGATATTCATTAATGCTAAGGTTGAAGTGGTACAGTACTTCGTTATATTCCAGTTCGATCAAGGTGTATTTTAGTGTCTTATGTTTGTGGATTTCGTTATTTAAATTTTATTTTTAGCTGATTTTATTTGTCGTAAGACAAATTTCTTTCTGAATGTGGTGGTGTTATTTCCTTGTTAGCTGCTGGGTCGTGTAATTTGACGTTATATATATATATATATGCGTGTGTGTATATAAAAACAGACCACTTTAAGGTTCCACCACAGCCCTTTTAAAGGATCGCGGATCATCAGACTTTACTTCCAAAGGTTGAAACGAAAAATGAAAAGAAATTTACACATTTTGACGGGCAGTACTAAGCATATGTAAATTAACGAAGTGAGGGGGAGAGACATGGTTGACTTAGATGTAATTTAAGACTTCTATTCTTTCATATTTAATATTATTTGAGGAGGTCCAGACATTGATACATTTAACCGATTAAATGTATTCCTTAGTGCATTTAAATATCTCTATTGTAAAGTTTTATAATTGTTCATTTCAAGAGTAACATTAATTATTCCTTGAATAAAGCCTTTTGATAAATTCTGTGTTGTTTTATCTATGATTTTTCACTATTGTATCATCTATATTTCCTTTACGAGTCCCAGTAGCGAATTTTAATACAAATCTAAGGTCTTCCCCACTTTTTTTGACTAGATTTATATCCGATAGATTTTCTATAAGATCTGGTTTTCCAATATATTTCCATTTGATATTGGTACATTGGCTGTTGAGTCTACGTTGTAATTTGTTGATTTGATCGTTGCATATATAAGATTCTTATTGTTTTACGCAACAACTCTATCACAAATACAACTGAAACGAATTTCTCTAAACTCAACCCAAAATATGTTACAACTACTTCTAAAACAATAAAATACGTAATTAATACAAAACATAATAATAAGCTAAAACTTGGAGAAGAAATTTATTCAATCACCTGTAATAAATGGTACAAGGAAGACATAGGAGTAAGCTCGAGGAATAAAAGATTATATGAACATAAAAGGGATGTTTTGCAAGACAACTCACTAAATGAATTAATTGCTCAACATAGTGGGACTGATCATAATATTTAGTTAAAAAAAAATTTAAAAAAATTAAAAGAGACGAAAATGTTTCGAAAGTGCTTTAATCACTAGATTATCCACGTTAAATTTACATATTTCAGCCTTTCTTAGTAAATCTTCTATTATCACAATATGGGATATTTAAGAACAAAAGTGATGGAAATATAAACAAAAAGAAAAAGAAATGAAATGAAATCGGATAGACTATATACCCAAAACATATTTTAAATTAAAAACTCTCAGCATCCGCTTTTACTTTGTGCGCATGTGCAATCGCATCACCGTAAACATCATTTTAGTTCGATGAAGTCCTAACGGATGAAACGCGGCATCCGAAAGTTTTTTTCTATTTTGTTATATATATATATATATGTGTGTGCGAAATTACTAATTTCCCAAGCCAACATATATGTCTATAAAAGTATTAAATTCATAACCTCATATTATTTAAATTATATGACAAATAAATTAATCCCAAAATAAAAACATTTAATTATTAATTTGCATTAGAACATCACTTACGTTCGTTTATTAGACGTTGAATTGTGTCACTTAGTGTCCTCCATAGCTTGTCTGACTTTTCTATCAACCTGATGGATATTCATGAACGTTCTTAAATTTAAAAATTTTGAAAAACCAATAAATACTTGTTACAAAATAAAATCGTTTCATTTGTCTTGATAAAGTCTCTCAGAGAACGAAATTGGTCGGCTTAAAAGTTTTCCTTTTGTTTTTATTCATATATATATATATATATATTACCATGGACTACTTAAATTATCAAGTTTTTCTTCCCTTGCGCTGTGTAGCTTCACAAAAATTTTGCTAATTGAATATAATTCTGTCATTGTCTACAACCTCGATATAGATGACCTTGAGGACAGCAGGAAGAAGTGGAGCATCATGATATAATGATTGTTTCTCACAATACGCAGGATCAATCACAGATTATGACAGTTTGATATACATCGCCATCACCATGTGCTTTGTGAAATACACACAGAGCCATTTTTCATCCCCCAGTTCACCTGCTTCCTTTTAAAAATAAGTGTAGGTGGGCGGCTAGTGCTACGGGCACTACGTGCTTTTTTATTTCCTTTGTTAGATTGGAAGATGTCGTATTAACGTTATGGAGAAATGAGAATGTTAAAATTTGTTATACGCTACGTAACTTCACGTTTGTCCGTCTTCCATGCATGACCAGCTAAATATGCGTTCTCAAATATATATATATTAAGAGAGAGAGAGAGAGAAAGAGAGAGAGATGCAACAGGTATTTGAGAATGCATATATATATATATATATATATATATATATATATATATATATATATATATATACTGCCAAAATATACATATTTCAAACTCTATCCAGCTGCACACAGATACCAAGAGATTCCCGATCAATCTAATCGAACGTTAAATAACATCTGCCCAAGACGACATCATGAAATTAAATATCGAATTAACAAAGATAAAGGAATCACTTGCCAGCAATAGTACAGAAACGTAATATAATGAAACAACAAAAACTCTCCCAATCATTAACAGAAGAAGAAACTAAAATTGATAATCAACAAAAAATTAAACAAACTTATCAAAGAACAATATTTCTACCCAACATCGAATCCAGATGCATAAACCTCTCCAATACTCAACTTACTGAACACCAAAAGCAAACCTAGACCCTAATTGTCACTTTTCCCTAAAACACAACCTCAACCATAAAAAACTGAAATCGCAATCCTCTTTCAACAAATATAAGACCTACAAAAAAAAACGAAATAACAACACATCCAAAACTCTGCGACCTACTAAAAGCTTTTTAACCCCAAACACAAAAATTCTTACTCACCCCAGTATTAAAAGAAGCCGCCAACGAACTCAACAATAACCCTGGCATTACAATACGCATAAGCGATAAAGATAACATATACGTCATTCTCACACAAAAAAGACTATAACACCAAAATCACTAATATCCTCAATGACAAAACAAAATTTAAAAGACTCACTGACTCACTTAAGAAACACCTCAATCATATCATTACAGCCAACAACGCAAAAATTGGTTCCCATAAACAAAAATAATAGGTGATTATCAACCCAGTTACATCTACGGGAAAATATAACCCCATAAACCAGGAAACCCCTTCTGAACCTTCATCTCATAAATCCCTGCCCCTGTATACCATATAGCCAAAAATATTAACAGTATAATCTAGCCATACATACATAACAAATACAACATCAAATCGACTAACGATTTCATACAAATCTTAAACTCCACTACCCCTAATAACTGTATAATGGCATCCGTTGACGTTGAAAACCTTTTCATTAACGTCCCCGTCCACGAAACCATCAAAATAATTACAAAAATATCTATAACCATCCTTTATTTCCTCCTCTTGCCATAAAGCCTACAATCCAAGAAAAACTATTATTAATATGCACCACATAAATTCCCTTTTACGATCCACATGGAATAATATATACTCAAATCGACGGGGTATCTATGGGTTCTCCTCTAGGTCCTACGTTCACTGAATCCTACATGTCTCACATCGAAAACATCTTATTTAATAAAAATATAACCAAAATTACGATTTACACCAGATACGTCGACGACGTCATTATAACAACACAAAACACGACCGAAATTAATAAACTTAAACAAAAAGAAAAATTATCTAGAGGTGGGCCCCATCAGGGAAAAATTAATCTAGCCATCCCCGTTATAGAAAAGACGAAAGAAAATGAAAAAGACAAAGACACGAGCACTAGCAATGCGGCCGAAGTCAGCGGTGTAGCGGTGGGAGAATCACCATCTATTTGTAGTTCCCCAACGAAATGCATGGTCGATGTGATGGAGTTTATCGAGAGAGCCAAAGTACGCTCATCTGGTTATCGATGGCGGGCTTTTGGTAGACCTCGATGCACAAGAGCGCATTGCAAAAAGAACAGTGTCAGTCTTTGTGCTCGACAAGCTAACGCGCAAAAATTGTCGGTGCACAAAAGGCAGTGTTGAATGCACTTCATTCCCAACAGCTTGGAGATAGGCGTGAAAAATTACCCCGACATCGTGACGGGGATAGCAAGGGCACTAACAGTCCCATTTCCAAGAGTGAGACTCCGGCTAGCTACGCCAAAAAATTACATCAACAGTGCAAGAAATTCGACCCAGGATACGAGAAGTTCCAAAAGATCAAGGAATTAGAGAGGCAGCTAAGGGGAAAACACCTGGGACTAGTGGGGGCACTGCGTCCCTCTGCCTCTGTGCCAACATACCCCCCAAAGGCTAGTTTCTCTTCCAATAACTTGGTCATTGACCCTAACCCCTACACAATTAACCACCTTTAAAAAGTGCCCACAACTCCTGGCAAAAAAAGATAACGCTTCTCAACCTCTTACCTAAAATTCCCCATCACACAAGAAAACCTCTACCTATGTGATACGATCACTGACCACAAATCCTGTGAATATCTCCCCACTTAAAAACGTGCCCACTCCCTGTGCATCACAGTCTTCTACTTCTGCCCAATCTCATCCACCAAGATCAAAAAAGAGGCAGAGAAGCCCATCTGCAGACACGAAGGAGAAAAGACAAAGGCCTTATAACTCCGGAGAAAATGTCTGTGTCACCCACACGGGCCAAATATAATAAGCAAAAAATTACACGAACCGAGTACATGCCTTGAAACACCTGCTAGCTATGCAAACCTGGGAGAGAAGGACATAGATGATCCGCAGAATTTTCCGGATGCTAAGCGAGTCCTCGCTGTCATCAGAACTGGCTTGGGGCTCCGGCATACATGGAAAATGGTGGAGGAAGCAGTCAAGAGCATTGATATCACACTTCCCATTGCAATCTGAGAGAACGAAGTGTGAAAAAAGTTAAGACATTTCTGTTCATAAAGGGTTCCACTTTTTGTTCACACCTCCCTATATAGAGGACTCAAACTAACAGTTCCGTGGCGTATCGGGGGTATCGCGGTTGATGGTCTAATAAGAAATGCAATGGGCCAAGAGTCAATGGGCGAAGCCGTCAGTATCCTCAACCCGACAATGTTTAAGACAGACGGCCAACCATGTCAAATCTATCAATGGCACTCTTTTTAACTAGTTTGAATTTCCTGGGGCTGAGGTCAGAGTCTCGCAGGGAGAAAACCGAGA
The DNA here is from genome assembly GCA_964036315.1 of Acanthosepion esculentum. Taxonomy (NCBI): domain Eukaryota; kingdom Metazoa; phylum Mollusca; class Cephalopoda; order Sepiida; family Sepiidae; genus Acanthosepion; species Acanthosepion esculentum. The sequence continues at coordinate 69,244,767 of OZ038481.1, read as the reverse complement.
CCTTCAGCACTTGGGAGTAGATATATGTGCTATACAAGAGAATCGTTTCCATTCTGGTGATCATCATTATATACTGACGAAGAGGTTTGACCTCTTTTCAGCATATTATGATGGCCGCTCTAAGGGCGGGGGGTTCTTTGGCTGATGAACCGTTCTCTGAGTGCTGTATGTACGCTTGCCTTCGCGGATCTGGAGGGCAGGTTTTGTTACCATAATAATTTCGTTACCATAATAGATTAGGCATTTCGTCTCATTGGGGTTTATGCGCCCAATGACTAAAGGGGGTGGGCTGCCTTTTTTCGACGGATCGATCTGTTTCTGACCACATCTCGTCGGGTAATTTTAACGGGTGACTGGAATGCCGTCCTCGATCCCAATATAGATCGCACGGGGAATGGATTGTGTACTAACAACCCGGATGCAAAGCCATTTCGGGACTTTATCGATAGGTTGGATCTTGTCGATAAGTTCAGGAATTAATTTCTCTGGGAGATAGTTCGAATCGGCGCAGCTCAGATTTGGTGTTACGTACAAGTTACATTGATCGAGTCTTAGGAGAGTCGACTTAGGGCTCTTAAGCCGTCCAAGTCATAGTTTATTCGGACCACAGGCTTGTCCTGGTTCGTCTAAACTTAGATAAGCCTAGGATGATTAGAACGGCTGGCTACTGGAAATTCAACACATCGTTGCTCAATGAGTTGGATTTTCATGATCAACTTTTACTAACTCTAATGCGGGAGTTGATGGGCTCTGTGGTTGGGAATAATTGGTGGGCTCACCTTAAGGCTACCATTAAGTTGGCTGAGTATAGTAAGCGACTCAACCAAGATAGATTAGCAGAACAAATGGCATAAGAATCTAGAGTAGAAAGCGCTGTAACATCGTCAGATAGTGGGGAAATAGCCGTAGCTAGAGCAGAGTTGGCCTTCTTTCTTATCGGGAAGGGTCAAGCTCTGGTAGTTAGGGCTAGGTTAAAAAGGATGTCTTCCAAAGCAACAAATATGGCTGCTGAATTACGAGATGAAGTTCGGAGTATCGCAAATCGATATATCGCTATCGTCACATTGCCGGATGGACGTACCGTGACTACAAACGATGGCATATGTGAGGCTTTCCCATCTTATTTTCAATACCTTTTTACCAGAGAGCCCGGTCTGAGCCCGACTCAGTTTGACACCTATTTGGCTGACTTTCCTCGCCTCAAGGTGACTGAAGCTGGGTGCGAGGGTCCGATAACAGAAGAGGAAATCTGGGGTGCGGTTGAGACAAAACACTCCGAGTATCGATGGACTCCTCTTTGAGGTTCACTTGAGGCAGTCGCATATGTTTGTCTCTCTGCTGGCTCTGGTCTTTAAACAATGGATGATGAACTGGAGTATTTCCAAACGCTTCACCAGAGGTGTGATCAAGTTGCAAGAATAAATACAGAGGCGATGGGATTAATAATTTCCAAACCTTAAATTTGTTCAATACAGAGTTAAAGATTTTGGCCAAGGTCTTAGCCAACCGTTTGCAGGCTGTCCTGCCTAGTCTGATTGGCCCCGGGCAGACTTGCGCTTTGAAGGATCGGAATATTCAGGACACCCTTCATCTGGTACGCTTGATCGTAGAACAAGTCGACAGTGAAGCTGCGCTGATCAATTTAGATCAGTCCGAGGCATTTGATAGGCTTGGCCATCGATATCACGGGGCTGTACTTTCGAGCCGTACTTTCGATCCTGGATCAGTCTCTTGTAACTTTCCACCAGTGCGATAGTAGAAGTGAATGGCGTAAGGTCGAAACGTTTAATGTTGTCCAGATCCATTCGTCAAGGTTGCCCGCTTCGCTGATGCTGTACATCCTTGCGTTGGAGTCTTTCTTGCGCAAGCTACAGGCGAATCCGTTCCTCGTAGAATTACCCTACCTGGTTCGAATACCTAGGCCAGGTATTCCGCTTATACCGATGACGTCAGCGCTTTTGTGAAAAGCAATGCCAAGATTGATGAAGTTGGTAAGGAAATCAGCAGGAGATGACAGGAGCCAAGATTAACCGCGACAATTTTATGAGCTTGCGGTTTGGTGCGTGAAAGGATGTCTCTTCCCGGATCCTTCACTTGGACGGACGGGCCTCTCAAGATACTCGGCATCTTGTTTGGCCCCGACCTCCTGTTGGAGAAGAATTGGTTGGAAGTCCAAGAAAAGGCCGTGTCTGCAGTTCGTCCTTGGTCTCGAAGGAGGTTTACCTTAACGGGTAAGGCGAAAATTTGTGCCTCGCTCATCTACCCCATGCTTCTATACCGGCTCTCGGCACTTCTACTCCTGTGCGCCGAGATAATTTTATTTGTTCGAGTCTTGTTTCACTTCTTGTTTGGTTACAGGGCTCATACGGTGCGTCGGCCGGTCTGTTGTCTCCACCCATGTGAGGGCGGTCTAGGAATGCTCGACGTTGAGATTCGTCAACAGAAGTTGCGACTCAAATTCCTAGATCGAATGTGTCAGCAAGATGAAGGTAACGGCCTCTTCTGGAAGGAAGACGCTAAAAAAATATTTCCGTCTTTGAGAAGTGTGCATTATGGCGAGGAGTGTCGACTCGCTCTGAAAGACTTCACACGGGTTAAAGAAGGCCTATCCGGCACCCGAATGTTGTCCCCTAAGGCATAGCGTATGTTAGTGCGGGAAGCTGCTCGAGACACTCTAAGAGATGAATTCGGTTTGACGAAGGTGCAGTTTAGCTCTCTGTAGCCTTGGGCATCAGAGCGGCCGTGTTTCAATAACGACAAGGCATCACTCACCTGGCTGGTTTTGCGGAATGCCCTCTCGGTCGACAAAGTGCGGGCGTTACGGTGGGGTGGTTGATTTCTTGGGGCATATATTTTTGCACTGTAGCGTCGTACGGCCGTTAAGCGAACTGATTGAAGGCTACATGGTTCGCATCCTGAGCGGAAAGTTCTTTGTCCTCGAGGCCAGTTCCTTTTATAACAATGTTGTACCGCAGTTGAAGAGGAATGAAAACTATGTGTTCTTGCGTTTACTTGGCATTATGCGAGTCGTGATTTGGATGACGTGACAGAAAGAGTTTTATGGAGGTGAGAAGTTTTCTTCTCAACTGATTTTGTTCTTTAAGCACCAGCTTAAGTCAAAATTAGAGCAAAAAGGAGGCGAATCTCTTCATCAAAATTCGGCGAAGGTGGTTGTTGTGTTTCACGTTTGGTTCATTTGAGAGGGTCTAACAGAGTGGCATCTGAAGGTGACATAGGATTAAGGATATTTGTCCCCCTGGTTTAAAGATTTTGTCATTTAGTGTTAGGCTAGTATAAGTCGTTGTTCTTTTTGTTCAAGTTGCTGTATTTAACTTAGCTAAGGTCATTGGCCACTTTATATTTTTGCTCCCCAATTTTTATTTTTATTATTCCCCTTCCTCTCCCCATTTAAGTGACGGAGATTGCAAATTACGGGTTAAACTGTGGGATGTCTTTCGTTTTCGAGTATGAGATTTCCTTGTTGTTATTGTATTCAAATTTGAGAGTGCTAGTGCGAGTGTTTACAGAACGGATGCATGGAAAACATTTCATTAATCCTCCAGTATATTTTCGTCAAATTAACTGTTATCTCTGACATGATTAGACCGCGGGGCGGGAGTGCCTGTTAGTAACATTGGTTTTCTTTAGTTGTGTAGATAGTTTTATATCATGAACATTCGGAATTTATAGTTTTAAATTTTTATCAACATAGCCCTCCACAAAAATGTCCATATGGCATTAGGTAGGATAACAACAATATTATTATTCCTTCCAACTCAAATGATTCACTTTTCCAGCTCGTAAAGAACATTATTTTACATGCTTGATATAACTTACAACAGTTAAAAGTAGTTTACAAGCTGTGCACATTTTACTTTAACTATTCTTTAAAAAAAGTACGCACAATAACTTGAAAAACCATTTTCATTAATTATTCAGATATGAAACGAATCTGTTTCATTGAATCAGAGAAGTGATAAAATTATTGTGAAGTATGAAATCCTCTGAAATTTAAACTCCATATTCAATAGAAGATATGTGATGATTTTTTGTCGATAAAACTAAATTATTTAGGGTATTTATTTGCATGCACGAAAAGATAGTTTATCTAAATTAAATTTTAAAAACATTTCAGCTCCTGCCAATTGTACTAATTATTCTATTCACACATCATCAGCAAACATAAGAAAAATAAATACATTTTGCTACTGTTGTCTGTGGTTAATTTGGGGACAAACTGCGTGGGTTATTTGAAAAGGCAGTTGAGAATTTATGCACAGTTACAACAGTTGCACGGAGCAGAAAAATAAGAGCGCTCCATTTACAAGGGAACTGGGGCGTGTGCGTCAAAATATAGGACCGTATATATATATATATATATATATATATATATATATATATATATATATATATATATATATATATATATATATATATTAATGTTTGTGTTTTACCTATTTGTGACCCTCACTCAATTCCACACATACTTAATAAAAATGCGATCTCTTACATATGTGTAGGTGCCACTTACAAATAACGAAGTATTCACAATATACATATATTTACAAAACATGCTATAGACCCAAACTACTCAACTCTAGGTTCAGACACAGGAATTAATAGAAAAGCACGCTGACTCACACACACTTCCTATGAAGCACATCGCATGAGTGGAAATGTCATCAGATCAAGGCTCAGTTCGTTCTCGTAAATGATGGAAAAGCGTTGCTCATATGAATCATTTAACAGGAAACAATGTACAACAGCGATCAAGTCAAAAGCAAATTATGGCTATCGCGTTAGCGACCGACAATATCACGTATTCACAGAAGCAACACTGCAAAGAGGTTAGCAATTTTACTTTTCTTTTTTTAGGGTTATTGTATCGGGAAGAAACTAGAGATAGGATTTGCTAGGCGATGGTTGATTGATTGGCTTGTGAATAAAAATGTGTATTTATTCACGAATGAAAATAAACAAAAATAGACAAAGATATATGCGAACAAAATGCGTACCTTCACATATCTTCTGTTTCCTCTTTAACCGAGGAAATAGAAGCGATGTGAAAGTATATCACAGGAAAGAAAGAAGGACTAAGAAGTAAGGCCGCAAAGAAAGGAAAGACTGGCTGACTGACTTTCCCGATATACGGAGAGTGAAATGAAGAGAAGAAGACATTTAAAAAGAGCGATCGGACGAAAGGAAAACATTCGAAGATGGTCGAATAAGAGAGAAAGAGACTTAACGAAGGTAAAAGAATGTATAGCCAAGCAAAGAATCTAATCTAAACAGAGAAGTCTGTACATGTAAGGCATAGATAGAATATAAGTATGGGAAAATCTTTGGTTTTAGAAAAATGATGCCTAATGAATAAGAAAATGAGAAAAGATAGGGAAGAATATTATGGGAGTAAAGGAATCGAGACGGAATGAAATGAAAGATAGCTTGATGGACGTCATATAAAAAGAATAGAGACATGAAATGGGTAGGAAAAATACATAAGAAGCTCAAAACTTGGAAGAAGACTTGATAAAGTACTTAAAGATGATAGAAAAATTAAGTGTTTTGTCGATAGAGGAGTAGAGATGTGTAATACAGAAGTACAGAAATGGACTTGGGAGATGAAAAACAGTGTAATGCAAATGAAAAACAAGTAAAATAAATTTAAAAGGGGAGATTGATAACGAGATAGAAAATAATGTATAAATATAAAAAATAAATGGGTGCTGAGCAACAGAATAAAAATTTTACAGAAAGAAGAAACGATATAAAAGGTCTATAAGAAAACTCTGAAGTAAATAGGGAAATTAAATAAAAATGATAATGATTAAATTAGATAAATAAATATAAAGAAAATGAGGAAACTGAAAGTAAAGAAAAACGAAGGTTAAAAAATAGTTTAACATATTTACTAATAACTGGGCGAAAAGTAAGAAAGAAAAGACAAAATCTGAGAATGAATTATATAAGCAAACGTTTTGGTTTATGTTCATGGATGTAAAAGTGACAAGAATTTCTGAAAACCATTGTTCCTCATCATCATTATCATAATAATAATAATAATAAAGAGAGGAATCGACTTCATAAAAAATGAAAAGTACGTGCGGACTAATAGTTGTACATACCATAAATTCTCAAATGGTTTAGGCATATATACTCTGGTATATAAGTGTGAGTTTGTTTTTAGAGATGTATGAATATGTGAAGGTGAGTTAATGATAAGAAGCAAAGTTTTCGAGAAGAAATTTAATTAAGATGAAAAAATTAGACCGAAAAAGTAGGGTTTTAAAAGGCCCACAAACATGCACACGCACACACACACACACACACATACAGGCACATACATTTATCTATTTTATCTCTCTGTCTTTCTCTGTTTGTCTGTCTATCCGTCTGTCTATCTGCCTCTCTCTCTCTCTCTCTCTCTCTCTCTCCATATATATACATATATATATATATATATATATATATATATATATATATACACCAAATGACCAAATGGTTAGAAAGGGCTTCTTCAACTGCCGAGAACGTTTCAATACCCTATATATATATATATATATATATATATATATATATATATATATATATGTGTGTGTGTGTGTGTGTGTGTGTGTGTGTGTGTGTGTGTGTGTGTGTGTGTGTGTGAAACGTTCTCGGCAGTTGAAAAAGCCCTTTCTCACCATTTGGTCATTTGGTTGAGTTTTGGTAAACTTTTCTCTACTTCAAATGCACACACACACACACACACACACACACACGCAAGCACGCGCGTGTACACACACATACATGCACGCACGAGCACGTATAGGGAAAGAAGATGTATACGTTTAAGCTCAAGCTATCTAAGAGAAAGAATAGAAAAGGAAAAAACTGAAAGAAGAGGAAAGATGTAAACTGGCTAAAAGGGAAAGATATAGGAGCGGAAATAAATGAAAAAAGAAATCACGGAAGAGAAAGACAAAAGGAAGAGAAGTCTTAAAAAATTATTGAGATTTTCAAAATGAAAGATGTGAGGTGAGGTGAAATAAATTATTTGCCCGCATGCCGGAAGACATGCTTTGGAAGCGGAACATGTATGGGCGTGCTCATTTTTCGCTTTCTGCTGCACTGAACTTCGATTAGCAGCGAATTGTGTTCGTGCGATGCCAGGATAATGGGAATAAAAGGGTTTGTTGTTACTTTAAGGTCCGACCAACAAGAAAAGAACCTCTAAAAACATCCACATTTTAATCGCTCGAGAAAAAAAAATCATTTTTTAAAGAGGGGAGACACATTGGTGCGCGTTCACCAATGTACTTTGATGTAAAATCAATCAGTAAATAATATGAAATCACAAGATAGGTTTATCAGACGATAAAAAAGACATGTGATGCATTGATGCATGAAGGGGTAAAGTAGTCAGATATGTAAATAGGGATTATATACGAGGGTTGGTCATAAATTAACGCCTGTTCGAGGTTATAAAAATATTAGTCAGAATTGCTAGCGATTATTTTAGCTATATATTGTAAAGTTTTGAAAGCCGAAGGGAAAATTTGTGAAGTTGCCTTCGCTTTTCCCACATATAAGAATCTTTGAAATGTTTCTTTCTGGACACACGTAGAAAGCAAAGAGTTCTCATACAAATTTTGCATTTGGAAGGAAGAAATTGCTACAAACATTGGCATAAGACTGGTTCATGCCGCTCTTGATATAACCACAGGAAGAGTTGAGAGAATCTTGAGAGAAAGGAGAAATTGAACTATGACAGGTTGATGCTGTGAATGATTATAACGACAATGAAACTGATACTCCCATTATAGCTGAGAGGAAAATCTCTATTGCAAAACTGAAACCATTTTTGTTGGTCTCAGAGTATTGGCCAAAATTTTTTCCGGCTCCAGAATACATCATTTAAGCTGAATAGTCAAATGAGATGACATTTGGTTTTATCTCTTCTGGACCAGAGAACATAAGAAGCAACTTGCATATGACTAAGAAAATAGACGAAAAGCCTTAACAAAGCAAGTGTACACGCATTTATTCAATGGTTGCATACGAGGATTGAGAAGAAAAGAGACTATTTGGAGGGTTTGGTTTGGAATCATGAGAATCTGTGTTCCTCTTGGTATGTTTTCCATGCTTTGTAACAGGTTAAATCTGTTATAATTAAAGAACATATTACTTCTTTTACTGATATTTGTACATAGCTTCATGTATGTAGCCTAATTATGAAAAAGCATTCATTTTCTACAGCATATACTTTTATCTCTGTACTTGCCAATGAACTTAAGTCATCCGTGGTGAATATTAATCACATAGATCTAACATTATACAGTGAAAGATTTCTGAGCAAAATTCAGCGAATAACTTTTTCACTCTCTGTACTTATTAATCCACTCTTCTATGTCAATATACAGTGAAAAACAAACATACACACCAGTAAATGCATCCACAAAATAGTTACAAATGCTCCCCGGTGCTATATTCGTTACTTATTAAACAAAATTATGCTTGGCATAATAGCGACGATGCCAGTCACTTGAAAGCAGTTACCGTTTAGCCATTTTGGTCACAAAAGTAGATAACTTATTTATAGAAATATAAAAAGGTAAAGATCTTTAATAGTCATCTTCGTCTTCAAACTCATCTTCGTATATTGCAGTTATGCGATGGGATATGGGACAACAAAGGTAGTATTTAAAATATTGAAAGCTTTCTAGAAAATCAACATTTAACATGCTATGTTTTATATAAGTTTGAATATTGATCTCTAACATCAGGAAAATTAACACTGTTTTTAAAGATACTAAATCAGAAGAAATGTTCAAAATAAGTACAATTCTGCTAAAAATGAATTTGAATATCAATATGTCTGCTTCTTGATATTTAATATGAAGAAATGGAATAGTTGTTGGATAAAATGATTTCTATATTAAATTGTTATGGAATAATAAATATTAAACATTGAAATGTAGCAAGCTGCACCGTTCAAAGGACACCTGTAATTTATAGCACTTATTAGACTTTTTCTTTTTTTTTCATAATAATATATCATAAAAACGACAAAATTTACCTTTAATTTTTTTTTATTACTATTCAATCGTTACCCACTAGCTGAGATGTGAAAGGGTTTTATTCATAGTTTTAAAATAGCCGGACTTTATTACAATTTCTAGAGAATAAAACATGATAAAATATTTATATATTTCGTCTTTAACAATTAAACATAATATATTCTAATGTTTCGCATTCAAGTTAGTAATAATTAAATGCAAGCTAGCTCTTATTCTACTTAAAATTATTTTCTACTTTAAGTTTTTTATTGATATGCATAACGATTTCTAATTAGTGAAGAAGCTTCCAGCTATTACGTATAATTATTAATATTTTACTTTGTACTAGTTGTGTATACCCACTTGTAATATATAGTGACTTTCACTGGTTATCAAGTGAGAGAAGAGACTTTTCTCCATTGTTATTAGCGATTACATTTTTTAGTGTAGCTGGTACAACAATATTAACATATTTTTTCTGCAATTCCTTTTGTAAGTCTCTTGAATTTTAGATTCAGATTTTTTATATTTTTCCTATTGAAAATGATTTTGTACTTATTCTCTATTTGCGTAGTCTGTCGAAGTCACTTTTAAAATACTGCATATTATAGATGGTATTAATTTCTAATAATTTTATCAAAGTTTCTTACTTTTCATTGTTTTTTTTATCATTTCCTCTCAAGCACGTGAATAATGTCCCTAAAATGCAAAGGGTTACTAGGAGTTAAAGAGAATGAGAAGACTTTAGTGAGGAGAAAGGACAATAAAATAAATGGGTTCAGGAAGACAGATGGCAATTGATGTTGCATTTAAATTTGTGAGGCTTATAGGTAGCAGGGAAGCAAGAAACCAGAAGAGTCTTTTACAGACGAGAAGTGCGAGAGAAGAAATTATTAGAATAGAACTTACGGTTGCGTCTAGCTAGTACAACAGTAAAACTGTGAAACGTAGTTGCCAATTTAGTATTACGCTCAAATTCAAGCAGTTGCGATACCAAGGAGAAAAGCTTCTGAGAGCAATTGCTATGGAAATATTTATGGAAAATATAGAGGGAAGCCATGCAACGTGGCTGGGACGTGACTGAAGTTGAGAAGCCAGGTTAGGACCGATTACATTACAGGCCCTTTTTGGATTTTGTCGAGAATCTCAACAGAGATAGCATAATCACCAGACCAGCAGTATTCAACACACAGGTGAAAGGAAAATTTATAAATGTGTAAAATGGATTCTGATGAGAAAAATTGTTTGGCACGACGCAGTGAACCAAATTTACTAACAGTATACCTAGTAACTGATTCAATATAATCACTCCAGTTTCTGTCAATGGCAAATGTGAGCTGGAGGTTTACACTAGGCATGATAATGGAAGGCAGAAAAGGTTCTCTATGGTGAGTAAATGATAGCGTTTTTGTTTTGCAGGCATTAAAATTAACAAACTATTTCTTTCCCCAGTTAATCACTGGTTGGAGGTTCTTTTCGAGAGCAGCTGCCAGTTTTACTTTATCGGACCTATAGGACTTGCTAATAAGATATGAATAAATAGCTGTGTCATCAGCATAAATACGTAATTGGAACTGATGATATCGGGAAGGTCATGGATAAAGATAATAAAAAAATGTAGGTCCAAGGATAAAGCCCCTGAGGTACACCAGCATTAAAGTGAAATGATCTTGAAGTGTATCCGTTCAACACGTTCTTCATTACACAATTTGCCAAGAACGAAGTCAAATATTTGTCCAAAGACACCATAGCCTATGAGCTTGTGAAAACGGCCAGCATGCTGTTGAACTCTTTTGAGTTATCTAAAGAGTTTCGCTGTTCTTATCTAAAGCCCGATTCAAAGTCAATAATAACCATTAACATATCGGTGGTGTAGATTAGAGCCTGTAGTACTTTACTAAAAAGAGGTAAAAGACTTTACGGGGCTTTAATTTGTGAGATCAGAAGGTTCACCAGTTCTTAAAGGCGGGAACTCCAGTGGAGGATTTCTAACAAGCTCGAAAGCAAGAAGCAACAAGGCATTTATTGAGAGTGAGCAGGAGCCGCATCAAGTGCACCGTCAAATCTGCAAGCTTTGTGGGGTCTAGTTTGGAGATGATAACAGAAACCACAATAAATGTGTTCAGAATATCATAAATTGGATACTCGCAAATGAGTTGATGCACTTCATAATTCTATTATTATGTCTGGTTTTCACATTCATTTTGGTTCTCCTGGTCTCTCCTTTTATTTGTTTTCTTTAATTTCATCCTATTTACTAGAACCTGTGGCCTAGATTTTAAAATATATGTAGTCGTGTTAATCATTCAATGTTTCAGTATCTAAATTGACATTCAAAGATGGATTGACTCTTTTTAATCTATCTGTGTGTGTGTGTTCGTGCGTGCGTGTGTGTGTGTGTGCGTGCGTGCGTGTGTGCTTGCGCGCGTGCGTGTGTGTGTGTGTGTGTATGTGTGTGTCTGATTTTTACTTCAATGTAAAAATGTCTACTTCAATGTAAAAATGTCTACTTCTGGAAAATACCACAAATATTCCGACATCAGGACATCAGGACATCAGGTTACGTGTCACTTGAACATGAATTGCAAACGAAATCAAACAATTCTACATGACACAAAGTCAACGAAAACAACTCTTTGTCCAAGGATAAAAGTTAACAAACTCCTCTTTTCCACCCGCTCGAACTGAAATGTAAAAGTTAAAGAAATATCTGTTTTACATGCCTAAACCTAAATTAAATTCAATACTCTAATAAGCAATAAATTATATTTGCTTTTTAACTCATTATTACTCCGTTTAAGGATACTTTTCGTTAGGTTTCATCTCAACATATGAAAGAGAAATACATTTGAGTTTTTCTCTTATCAAAACTTAATTTGTCTATTTGTAAAATAAACAATTTCACATTTACCAACTTATTACGAATTGTGAATTGGATAAGTACGTTCAACTGAGTGGAAGAAATTCTGTTAATATTAATTGGTGTTATATCACAGGTCTTTAATGATAATTCACCTTGAAAGTTATCCATCTATTCTTTTGTTTGTTCGATGTCAAATGAATTGTGTGCAGTACGATATAGAGTTTTAATCTAATTCTTCCAAATTTATTAAATTTTTATTTGAAAATTTATTTCTCTTATTTATTTTGTTAAAACATCTATTTCACAAGTAAATGCAATTAAACACTATTTTGCTGGCCACTTTGGGAAAATTTGGGCTCCATTAAAATAACAATTGACGAGTCAATAAGCAGAAAATATTCTTGTAGAAGTTGCCGGAATTATCCCGAAGTTTTGGTTATTTCTTTTGCAAAATATTATTCTGATTTCAACAATTTTTACATATTCTTCGGCTATCCTATCACCTGGAAATCGCAATTTAATTCGAAATTAATTATTCAATTCAGTATCAGCTTCAAGAAACAGAAAATATGATTGGAAAATCTGTTTATAATTCAAGTATCCATTTTTTTTACGTAGAGATAGTGAATTTTATGAATGCTTTATTGATTTCTAATTAGCTGCATGAACAGCGGCGTGTTATTGAAAGTTGCGCGTTTGTAAATAGTTGGGCATTTGTTTCGAGTTATGATTTCCATGACAGACTGAGACATACAAACATAAGCACAGCATTACTAGAGAGATAGGAAGAGAGAAGACACACATAAACACGGAGAGACACTTTATGATATGTGTGTGCGCGTGTAGGTTTGAAACAAGGTTTATATCTGAGTGTGTGCTGAAAAATTCTCGACCAAGACGTCCTTCCCCATAAACACATGATGTTTGGTCATTTGCTCAGACTTTTGGAAGCGGGACAGACATTTCCCTCGCCTCTTCGGATACATGCATTGAAGGTCGGGCTGAAAGGACTTCGGCCTGAACTACTTTCCAAAATTTGACCAAAACAACAAACATAAGATGCATTTGGAAGAAGAGTCAATCATTTATATTGACTGAGTAGACCATTTCGAGCACACACATATGTGTACGTATATATATATATATATATATATATATATATATATATATATATATATATATATATTCCTTGGTTCACACAGGGCTGTTCAGCCGCTATAGCCCAAAGAAATCATTTTTCCGGCTGTACTAATGTGATAATATTGTGTTAAACAAGAGTAAGTCTTCTATATTCTCTCTCTTCATTCAATTTGAGGTGTTAACATCTTCTGATAAAGCAGAATGTTTTGTTTGTAAATTCTCTTCAAATTCTACTCTTGACACATCTGGAGTATCTTTTCCCGACTTATCACTTATAACTGAGACTCTGTTAAGTGATATACATATAATTCCTTAGATTCTGAATCCCCTCAAAGCATGTGAAATTGATGATATCAATGCAATGTCCTTAAGAAATATGCTCCTGAGCTTGCTTCCATTCTCTTTACAAGAAATACGTTGGCTGCTTCTTGCTTTACTGTTTGTTGGAAATCCTATTCTGTACTTCCAGTATTTAAGAACCCAGGCGAACCGTCTTTTATATCTTACTATCTACCTATTAGCGTTCTAACTCATTTTTTATCAGATATTCTCATCATCTTAGAATTGGTTAAGCATCTCACCTCGTAGGGTCTTCTTTCAGTTAAGCAATATGGCTTTTGCTTCTCTAGGTCAATTGCTGATGTATTAAAAATATTGCTGTAAGAGTCTATTAAGCTTTAAATAAGAAGGGTTAAACTCGTTATGTTTCTTTGGATATCTCCAAGGCGTTTGACAGGGATTGGAGATAGTTGAAGACCAAATGTAGATCGGATATCGATAGGAAGATGATAAAATAAAATCAAGAACAAGTAAGAAAAATATATCAATCTGACATGTTTCACTTTTATTAAACTTTCGTCAGGGATCGAGAATAGAAATTATATATATATATAAATAAATGCTCTCTATGTGTATATATACATATGTGTTATATATAAATGCTATATAGAGTGATTTTCCAAGCGTAGCTTAGATGTGACACAAGGCCGAAAGTATGGGGCACCCAGTGAATATCGAACTCACCACTCATTCGTAATTGTTCTAGCGACACAAGCTTGCTAACCATTACACCGCCTATATATATATATATGCTATGTACATATATAAATGTTATATATATATATATATATATATATGTGCTATATATATATATGCTATATATATATATATATATATATATATATATATATATATATATATGTGTGTGTGTGTGTGTGCTATATATAGAGAGAGAGAGAAAGGGAAAAATGCTCTCTCTATATATATATAAATGCTCTATATATATGTAGAGAAATAATATATAAACATATATATGCATATATATATATATATATATATATATATATATATATATCAACAGTGTATATATATTTATATATCTCAACAACATACATTTATATAGATCAACGGCATTGTTTGGCAAATGGTGGGCTAAGAATGTCAAAATGGGAATTTTTCTTTTTTTTTTTTTGACAATATGCTAGAACTTTCTGCTCCAAAGAGACCGATTCCATACAAGCAGAAACACCCACTGTCCGCGTCGTTGCATTTCTACATTTGTAATCCGGTATGTTGCCTATGAGAAAATGGAGACCCCAAAGAACTAAACCCATTTGTTTTTGCCTGCTGCATTTCAAAATTGAATTTCTGAACGATTTTATTCATGTTCTTTTTTTGCAACCATTATTTTTGTTATTAAATATCTCTCATTATCATAATAGACCTGCCAAGAATGGTGAAAAGTTGTAAGAACCTGGACGCAAGCTAATTGTGGATTGTCTTTCCTTTAAAGCATTTTCTAAACATTTTCGTCACATTTTAAAATCAAAATTGTGAATAGTCTCCTTACGGTGAGAACCCAATGCGTCTAATGTGCTGTTTTGTGTTCATATGAACTTTTATTTAAATTCCTTGAGGTTTCTCCGTTGTATTCCTTGTGGTAATTATTATGATAATTATGACGAAATTCGAGAAATTCTAAGAACATACATGCCATCATTCCACTAAGAGACGATACCATTGATAATCCAAATTTTTTAAAAATTATTGTTAAACGTGAAATAGCATTGATTGAAAATTAGACAGCAGAATTTTTATTTTAGCTATTGGTAGGGAGGGGTTTGTTTGTTATTGCGTTAGATGCCTTTTTAAACGATTTAAGAATTTATTAACGAGGACGTTGGTGTAACGGGATTTTATGTTTAGATTTGCCAGGGAGTTCTCAGTCAAATTTGTTTCAACTTCTTCAACTAGGTTACCTGATTTTTTTTATATGTGATGGGCTGATGGTTCCAAGGAAAGGGGTGACAATTTTTCTTATGTCTTTCGCCAGTTTGTTGGGATAGTTGTCAATATCTGAGATAATGAGGAGCTTTATTATCCTTGATTTGTGGACTTTAAGCAGTTCGTAAAGTTTGGGTATTTTTATTCTGCTTGCAAGTGTATAACAAATATATTTGATAAATTGTTGTGTATAAGATAACTTTTGTGTTCATTATTTTAATCATATACATAACATTTTGGATGTGGTTGCAATTATTTTGATGTTGGATGAATTATTTTGATGATGGATAAATTGTTTTGGATAGTGAATGTTATGGAATTAATAGGTAGTATTACGCGTTTGTTTTGATTTACTTTATTGCTGCTAATAATCTTGTCATCATTTCGTGGTCGCTTATTTTGCATGCTTTTCACTTAGCATTGTGGATGAAATGATGAGGATGCTGGAGTTTCTTTTAAGATAATAACATTAAAATCAAATACAATTAAATGCATTAGTTATACATAGGAATAAATTCAACCTCGACTTTTATCTAAAGAATACATCATATTAACACAGAAAGGAAATTCACGTCATCCATAGCTTGCTTGACTCTTCGCCAAACCTGATGAATATTTATGAGGGTTCTTAAAATTAAAAATTCCGAAAAACATATAACATTTTTGCACATGTATATAAATACTTGTTACAAAATAAAATCCTTGCATTTGCCTTGATAAATACCCTATTTAGTTCCGGTTTAAATTTGTTTATGAAGTTACTAAATAGAACTAAACATGACCCCACACGCAAAAGCACACAACATGCACACATAGTGACCAAATACAGTGATCAAGCCACTCCCATACATGCACGCACGCTCACATGCGGGTATCTGTGGAACACGAAAAATGTGTATATGTACACATATATATGCGCGCATATTGGCGAAAACAGGGGAACTACTCACACAAACTCCACACAACTTAGGAAGTACGTGTGTATGTGTGTGTGTGTGTATGTGTGTGTGTGTGTGTGTGTGTGTGTGTGTGTGTGTGTGTGTGATACTAGTTCCATGTAACTTGGGAAGTATGTGTGTGTACGTATGCGTGTATGTATGTATGTGTATGTACAGATTCCTTGTGGTGAGACTCTCTGTGTGTGTGTGTGTGTGTGTGTGTGTGTGTGTGTGTGTGTGTGTGTGTGTTTATGTATGTGTGTATATGTACAAATGTGTTTACTAATTCCTCGTAGTGAGACAGTGTATGTATTGAGGGGGAATATGCACACGTATATATACACGCATGCTGACAGAAACACACGAAAATGGAAATAGATCTAAGAACACACAGGGGTCATTAAAACATTAAAAGATACCGACAACTAATTCATCACTTCTCAAACCAACCTTAATTGTTTTATGACCCTTCGCGCAGAACTCTTCACTTCCATTTCAAGAAAGACATTCGGATTACTAGCACAAAAATAGAGAATGTCTCGTATCGAGAATATTTAACATTGAAAAACATAAAGAAAAAAATTTATTATTTTTAATAATATGTGGAAATCTCCACCCTTTACCTGAAGACGGTCGCGAGACCAGAAACTCGTGTAGTAAAATTATGAAGAATAAAGCATAATATATTTTTTTAAATCCACATTACAACCAAAAACGTTTGTGGTACCTCTCTTCTTTTTAATATACACATTTTTCTCTCGTTGGAACCACTATAACCTCTTATATATATATATATATATATATATATATATATATATATATATATATATATATATATATATATATATATATTATCAAATGTCTAAATATATATATATATATATATATATATAGTTGTAGAGTGGATAAATGAGACGGCCAAATATAAGCAGGCTTGTACGTGTATGCTGGTGTGCATACGCAGGCAAGCAAACAAATAATCGTTAAATTTATACATGAGATGTAAACGTAATAGTGCTCAAAACGGTTATACAGAGCAAAGATATGTATTAATTAGTACATATACACGTGCCTACATAGGTACGCGTATATATACTAATTAATACATACATACATACATACATATATATATATATATATATATATATATATATATATATATATATATATAAAAATATATACCTCCACTTTTTAGGCATATATTTTCGATACCTAAGGTTTAAAATGAATTTTTTTAAATGAAAAAGCATTCTTGAAGATTTCATTTTACTTTTAATTGAAAGCTAAAGGATTAAATTTATTATTTCCAGTAACCAAATACTGTGGTGCATTTCATATACAAATTATATAGATTGGAATGTCAAATTTAATTTCGATTTCTTAAAATTTTCTTAAAAGCGGCCATTTTCTTAAATTTAAGAAATTTGTAAACAAAACAAATTTATCGATTTTAAAACTCTTCCAAAAATATATATTTATGTATAAATCTTTCTGACACGTTATTTGAGTAAAATTAGAAAATTTAAGGTTAAATAAATCTTATTTGAAAGAAATATTATTTACTTATAACATAAAAAGTAATATACAACCATTTTTTATTGATCGGTCCTGTTTATCTGATGCTATGGTTGATGAACGATTGAATGGCGAAGCGATGACAGCTCGTATAGCTGACTTGAATTGATATAAAATTTATGAAATCTAAGTAAAAGCATTTTTTTGGTGGGGGGGGGTAACTACCTAGTAATTTTTAAAAATGAACATATTTTCCGTAAATATCTAATAATTTATTGTCTTTTATCTACATTTCGCTGGCATCATTTATGCAAAAATAAAATTAAAATACTATAAAAATTTTTATAACCATTTATCTGTAAAGGGACAAAACTCTCAGATCACGTGACCTTTCATAATAATGTCACGTTTAGCCTCTCATAGATGAAAAAAGGGAACAAATTAAGTAAAAAAAATAAAAAGTAAAAAATTATTTTAAAAATAGAATAGTGTAACTAGGTTTATTAATCTTTTCAATTTTGGATTTCTTTTCCTCTAATTACCATATCACATCCAGGAAATAGCACAATACAGAATTTTACACGATTTTAAACTATTATAAATTATTATTACAAAAATTTTCTAAAAATATTTAAAAATAATTTCGTTTATTTGTGAAAAAGTCCTGAAAATTTCATTAAAATCGGACAATTATTTCATTTTTACAAGAATTTCCGAATCAATGTGTTTTCAACGGAAAAAAGCGCCAAAATGTCAGTGTAATTATTATGGCACACCGTTGCCGTAAACAAAACAAGATTTTAACAAAAATTCCGAACGTGTCAGAGAGGATTAAAAAGTTAGAAAAATAATCAAAAAATACTTTGATCCTTCATTTTAATAATACCATGAAAATTTTAACGATAAAACTTTATTAAGTTTGTGGCCTTTTTCATTAAGCTATGCTGTTTTCCGCAAAAAAGTCGCGGTACCTATATATATATATATATATATATATATATATATATATATATATATATATATATATATATATATATATGACTATTTATCAAGTATATATATCAAATGCCTATATATATATATATATATATATATATATATATATATCAAAAGTCTATATATCAAGTGTGTGTGTGTATATATATATATATATATGTACATCAAATGACTATATATTAAGTATATATATATATATATATATATATATATATATTATAATTATTTTTTAAAAATATGATTCCTAATAATTATAATTTAAGCTCTACTTCTGTATGGAGCACTATTTTTTAAAAATGAAAACAAAAATACTAAAGAACTCCGTATTATTTATCTAACGTGTTCTTATTTTTATACATATCTGCATATATATATATATATATATATATATATATATATATATATATATATATATATATATATATATATATATATATATATGCAGATTAAAGTTCCTTTATTAACGGGTTTTTTTTAATCAGCTGGAGGTAATTTCAGTTTAAATTGATAAATCAATTTAAATTTAAATAGTAAAATGTTAAAATTAATAATATTTACTTTGATATTTATAAACTTAAGTCATCACATAACGTTAAACATTAACTGTGAACTTTATGTAAAATTTAAAGAGATATAAATATAAATATGTGTAAGGAATTGAAAACATATGTAAGTACTGATATATGAAAGTACACGAGTACCTGTGTATGTAGATACATGTGTATGTGACTATGTGTGTAATTGCACATGTAAATGAACGTATGTATATATGTGATTTACATAAGTGTATGTGTGATAGATATATATGTATATGATAAAACAAAATATTTAATAATCGCCTTCAATAATTACTCCATCTTAATTGAAGACCAAAACCTTAAGTAAAAAAGAATTTCCATCTAAAAATAGTCTTAAATTACATTTATGAATTAGACTCAAACTGATGAAGATGTTGCCTTAACAATCATTTACAATATTGAAAGATTAATATAAGTAAACTGTTATAATTTAAATAATTAGTTTTAATGTACTTTCTATGAATATATTTTTAAATATACTGTTTAAATAATATTAAATCCCTAAATTATTTGTTAAATGAGTTAGAATTTTAGATTGCTAGCAAATATCAATTTAATTTCTTCGGAGATTTTAAAAATTAAATTACTATCAACATTAAAATATTTTTTACATAAATTGCTAAAATTATCTCTCCTACTGTCGCTTAGCAAAACTTATGACAGCTTCTTTCTCTCTACTTCCCCCTCCCTTATTTGTTTCTCTCTTCTCTCCCTTCCCTATTAATATATCACTTCCGTTATGTTAACCGATTAAATAGGTTAATGTCTGCCCCCTACCTTAATACTAAGTATGATAGATAGAAATATTAAAGTAAACCCTCTCTAAATTCGATCATGTTTCTCACACTACACCTCATTACCCCCCTCTGTTAAATTATATAAACTTCATACTACCCGTCAAAAGTGTATAAGTTCATTTCAATTTTCATTTATCATTTGACCGTTTGGAAATGGAGTCTGATGAGCCAATGTCCTTTATTTATTAAAGGACATTGGCTCATCAGACTCCATTTCCATTGCTTGGCGAAATAAATTATTACATGGAGCCTTAAAGCGGTCTGTTTTTCCTTTAAATTATTAGCTCTGGATTTACATTGAGCTCTCAGGATTTCATCCTTTTTGGGGCTACCTATACGGATTACCAAATTCTTCCTAGCCTATATATATATATATATATATATATATATATATATATATATATATATATATATATATATATATATATCAAATGTCTATATATAAAGTATATATATGTATATATATCAAATGTATACGAGCGATCGATTGTATACAAATACATATAATACTCTTTAGTGTAACAAAAAACAATGCTCAGCATTAAGTAACATAGCTATTTGATATATATATATATATATTAAGAAATATACATATCTTACATTAATTGCACAATTCCGAGTTCCATGCCGAAGCAATTCTCAAGTGCTGGGATTATTATATTTATTTTTATTTGTATTTTTGGTTGATACCGGTTTTATAAAATTCACGCGAGATATCTTATTGTTGGGGTGGAATACTCTTGGAGTTGAAATATTTAGATGAATTGTAGTTTAATTTTGAATTTGAATTTAAGCCCAGATTAACATTTAATATTGAGAGTAAGTTTGGAAATAAGAAATATAAATTCTATATTAGAGAGACGCTGGTTTTGAAAACGTAAGTTAACAAAAAAGGGGCGTTGGAAAATCAAGGGGACAACTACTTATTTGCATATTTATTTTAATAAATAATATTTCACCCCATCAGTAATATATCTCGCGTGAATCCCGATCTAAGTACAAGTCTTTTTTATTCCTAGTATGTCCATCCTCACAAAATTTCCGGATAGGTAACATGGGCTTATCATCCATTCTTTAAAGTACGGTTTAATCATATTTACATGACATTTCTTGAGTTCTCTTTTTATGATCAGGAGTGTTCACTACATAGTTAAGGTCATTTATCTTTCTCTTGATTAGTTAAATGGCCTAGTGATGATTCCCGTAAGAAAGCTTCTACGATCGACATTTTACCCTGTGGCTTGTCTCTATCGGCCTCCCCGTGACTTGTCGTTGCGACAGATCCCGGAACTGCCCCCAATTTATATTATGACCAACGGGACCCGCAATAAATAAACAAAAACAAAACAAAAAAATAAATAAATTGAATCAGTTGCCAAAAGATATGATCTGGGTTTTATCATGATAGTGAATTTCACTGCCAGGGTCAAATCACGTGAAAAAGAAAACCAACAGAGACAAACCACAAAAACACCATTGTTAATGTAACAAATTTTTTAATTGTACGTGAAACAATTTGAAACAAAGAGTATCTGAATTTAAAACAGTTTGAAACAAAGAATATCTAAATGGCGGCAAAATGTATAGGGTGTATGCGATATACTTCAAGAGAAACACACTTAGCTTGGTTCAGTCGTGTGAAATCAAATATACATGTTTTTTTTTCTTTTTCATTTTACTCCTTCTCTCTATTTTCCTTTTTTGTTTTCCCCCTCCCCCTCTCTCTTCTTATATATATTGCTCCTTTCTTTTTTTCCTTTTCCCGTTCTTTTCTTTTATATAATATTCAACGTCATATTCTTCCTGGAAAAAATGTTATTTCTGCTTCTGGACGTCTTTTATGGGACACACTGCACACGATAAATTTTAATATCATAAGCTTCTGATATTAAAGAAATGCAACATCCAAATGGGTTAATCTTCTAATTCTGCGCCATTCCTATCAACTAAAATTAGTTATCAAATAAGGAGATAAAATGTTTATCAAAATAATACTAAATCAAAATATGAGTTTTTATATCTGTCAGTTTCAACAAAACTATTATAACGGTGCTATATGTGGAGGTATGTAAGTATAGCTGCTTTCATAAATAACAAATATTATCATATGTAGAGAAATATGTAAAAATACATAGATACATAATGTATGTATGCGTTTGTGTGTGTTGATGAAATTGTGAATTCATGTATCAAGCTACATGGAAACGAGGTGGATAGCTATCATGTTTGTAGGTATATAAGGTAATAATTTTTGCATTGATAACTGGGATATTATTTTTTTGGAGATCAATCTCGATGTAAAATTTGTCAATCGTTGATACTGTGTTGGCATGACCTCGACGAGCGAGGACAAGAAAAACTGAACTTTGTTAATTTTGAGATAGTAATCTGCATTCCTTGTGATATAATTCATTCTTAAAATTTTGAAAATTATCGATGCGTTCTTTCAAAGAAAATACTGGTCAAATGGAATCTACTGCTTTTGCCAAAATACAGTTATGGGCTAACGCTGACCAAGACGAGTCATGTTCTTTCAAATCCAGAAAGTTTTCTTCTTTATGTTTTCCTTTTTTCAATATTTCTTCCCTGCTTCAACATGTTACTCTGATGATGTTTATGGCACTTGTTGTAGCATTCTAGGTTAACTATCTCAATAATGGAAGATATTTGGTTTGGGATGGTTGGATGAGAAGAGATATACACAGTTTCCTCACAATCCTCACCCCTTTCTTAGCGAGACGAATTGGTGCCACACCAGCCCATTTTTCACGAAGAATGTTTCAGTTATTATCTTCAACCATTACGAGTTATTTATTTTGCTTTCATTCTGCATCTTTATCTCTTACTCATTATTCAATTTAAATTATACCTTTCTTCGTTGCATTCTCTACCACTCCGTCCCTTCAGCCCTTCTACCTCCGGCGTCTTCCTCTTTGGGTTGAGGCGCCCACTCGGTCTGAACCGAACTCAGGGGTAGCTGGCTGTACGCTCCCTGAGTACCCGTAGATTATTTCGACCGGTCAACTGGTCAAGTGCCGCTCGCTGCCCACGTTGTGTTAGTTTTTAGATCCAGTAAGCGGGGAGTTTTCCATACGTTCACGGTCGATTGGGGATGTAGGCACGGCTGTGAGGGTGGGCGGCAGGAAAGTTAGAATGTGGCAAAACATCTGCAGAAGCCGAACAATGGGTAAAATATTGATGTCTTTTATATAAGAAAACAAAAACAGTAGAAAAAGTTTACAGCAATTAACATAAGAACAAAGGACTACTCCTCTACCAATTTTCCAACCGAGAGAGGTGTGTGTGTGATTAACTCGTTCCGAATCAACTTGGGAGGATATGTGACTCGTAACTCCAGCCTTACGTGGAAGTGTAGCCTTTCAGTTGGTTGTTGTAAGTGACAAACGTTAAGTTTCAGCGACTTTTCAATTCGACTGCTACAACGACGATGATGTTTCTTGAAGTCCTTATCTCTGACTCGCCACTGGACCGACTTCCTGCAACGACAGTCTCTCTCTCCCAACGTCACTCTCCAACCTGACTCACGTCCAACGCCCAAGTCTCCCAACTCAGCAAAACTCGCGTTTATTTAGCAAACCGAAGGTTATAAGCCAGGTTGTTCACGCGCTTAACACGTGTGTCGCCATCATCACGTGTATTTGCAAAGTTTAAATTCAGATCTATTACAAATCTCTTAGTGGATAAAATTAATTAGTTCAATGTTCATTTCAATTGTCTTTTCCATGACCAAATTCAGCGGATACAACTTATGTTTAGATCAGATTTCGCTAGCGGTAAACATACACTGATCTTATCTCCTCAGTCCAATTTACTTCAATATATTTTTATCAAAAAATATTATTTTCGCCTATTTCTATTTTTCTTTTAATGACCCAAATTAAACATCGCCTCCTGCCCTTTGCATTTGTTTATAAACAAGTCTTCGCCAACCCGATTTGAAATTCACTCTTTATCCATTAGCCGTCTTAAGTTTCATATATCATTGTTCTAGATTCTTTCCTATTAATAGCGCTGACACAGTTTGTAACTTCACGGGAGATCGTATTTTCCATTTTCAATCAATAAACATTATATTTGCGTGTGTGCATTCATGTGGGTGCGTGCGTCAACCTCTCTCTCTCTCTCTCTCTTACATTCTTTCTCCTTACTCATGTTGGAAAATTTACAGAGCTTCCAGAAATTGTCGGCATTGTTTATTCCATAGTTACAGCTAATATCGGCTTGGTATCAGAATCTCAGGAAATATAATACACGAAAAAGGTATTTCTTTCCTCCTTTAGATATCATTTTCAAACTATATTTTCTATTCTGGCAAGCCTTGATACACATTTGTCAAAAGATGTCCCACACCTGAAAGATATCAGATCATATAAATTTTAAATAACATTTAATAATTCAGATATTTTTATGATAAAACTTTAAATATACAAATATAAATATATTAAAACGAATAGATTTTATATAAATGAAAATTAAGCGAAATAATTCTCGTCATAGATTCCTCGAAATTTTTATACCGGCTCAGTTTCGTACCCAAACGCAAACAAAGCAATTTTCTAAAGTGATGGGTTTTCTCATTTATTAATCCGGCAGATTTTTATCACTTTAAACCTTGTTTTTAGTGTATAATCGTATTTTAGTTTACGCTCCGTTTATTTATTAAACATATTTACTTTCATCTACTGGCCTGAAGAATCGAGAAATCTTATTTAATAAAAAATATGCGCTCTTCGGCAGTATTCGAAAATGCGTCCCTCTAAGCAGTTAGATCCAACGTGCCTTAAGCGACTAGTTCAGACCTTGCTTGATCAGCAAAGCGTTTTGGCTTCTTATACTATTTAATAAATAAATAAATATGAGCATCCATCGAAAATAACGTTTAATTTGATAAAAATCTGTTGGATTAATAAATTTTAAAAATGCATTACTTCTTTACAGAAAGAAAATATATGCACGTAGGTTGCAGAAAAGTTATCGGATTAACTAAGAATCCTATCAAAAAATCAATTGTTTTATAATGTGGTTAGATTTTTTAAAGTTTAAATGGATAGAGAAATTTTCAGAAACATTTTACATAAAAATAATAATGAGTAAGGGAATGATTAAAAGTAAAAGCTTCATATTGAGGCGTTTCGATCCGAGAAGTGACTTCTTTAAACTTATAATGGGTTTATCTATGGAGTCAGTTTTATAGTCTGTCTAATATACAACAACGATTCAGAAGAATAGAATATTCACTTTTTTGCAAATACTTCTTCCTCGACTTCTTTTAAAATTGAACAGCTAACTCTTAAATGTATATGCATTTGATATACGAAAATAATCTTGTATTTCACCGAGAAACAAAGTTTTCTTTGAATTAAGACATTGAGATATGTAAGATCATAAATAGTAACAAACATGTGAAAAGCTGTTTTTAAGAAAACAAACTATTTATTAATTATCACAATTCTGAAGAACTATATTAATACATTTAATATTGGTTAAAGCACCCTTCGCAGATATTACTTGTTTCATTCGTTGTAGTAATGAACTGATTAACGTACGACAATCATCCGATATTACCAACGCCATCATTTCAGTAATGACCCACTTCAATTCTTCTTCTGGGTAGTAATTTCTTAATCTTGATTCCCCATAATTTTTCTATTGGCTTTGAATCTGGGCTATTTACAGGCCTATCAAGATCATCTATCCTCTTCTTGATTAAACATTATTTTCTAGATTACGCTGCGTGGGAAGGATCAAGGTTATGCTGGAAGATATAGTCACTGTCATCAGTATATGAGATAAATAAATAATCTAGGACTTCCTGATATGCAGCAGCGTTAACCGAATTTTAAAATAAAGATATATTTCCGACACTAGACATGCAGTTCATAGACCATTTATGCAACGCATGCACTGCCTGCTTACATTTTTTCAAAGATAAATAAATTTGTGCAATATAAAATTAATTATTGATAATTTTCACTATCCTTTTTGTAATTGTATCTTTTTTGTATTTCCCATTTCTTCGTTTCTTAGGATTATTGTTACAAGCGATATTATTTAGAGATTGCAAGTAGAGCAAATGCTTGTTGTTTAGCGACAAAAGACGCAAGTAAAGGCAATGAATTTACTAGCCTTTTTAATAGGGATCATGAGAGGCAGAACATAATAGTGAATGGGTAAAAGAGATACAATCACTGAAAATCTGAAACTATTTTTGCCTGCGTTAGAAAAGGCCGTGGCTTTAGCCTTCCCTGTTTTATTATTCCCTTCAAGCTGGGTGCATGAAAAAGAGAGACAGAATAATAAAGTGGGAGCTGGTCACAGAGAGAAAGTCACCGAAAAGCAGAAATTCTTTTGCTTGCTTTCCAGCCGTAGTAAGTAAGCAGAAACTCTCTACTAAAGGGATGATGTTTTTATTGCGTGCAGCTGAAACCAAAGACTTGCTTATTCAAAAGTTGGAAAGATTTTGAAGAAAAATTTCTATTATTCGGTTTTAAAGAGTATATAGAGATGTCTTACGATTTTAATGTCAAATAAAGAGTTATTTTTTTACTGACTTTAAAGAAAATAACCCATGGAGAGTATTCTTGACCCCTTCTTAAGATCCGGATTCAGTCATGTGACCATTACCCAGAAAGTTTTGAGCAATTTATACGTGGATCGAAAAGGAGCCACCGGCAAAGTCTATTTTTGGGGATTAAAAGGTAAGTTTTCATCCGTTTCAATGCCTTAAGATTTAATTTTAAATGTTCAAAATTATTTTTAAAGTCATGTAAAAAGATTTTTTGATAATATTGTATATTATTTCATTAAACGTGTTAAATTTTGTTAAAAGACATTTAAAAAACTTCACTGCAATACCTAATTTTAAAATTAAATTAAAAGTATTTAAATTCAAATTTCATGTATTACTATTGGTGTTATTTTAAAGAAGAAAGATTGAACTTTATCTTAAAAAACAGTTGTTTTTCTTGGGGGGGTATCCCGTGATCCGTAGGGTCGTATTGGCCCCATACGTACTGCAGCCACAGTATAAGATCTGTTTCTTGGGCAACAGAACCTGACGGAGCCCAATCCTCTCCAGGCCGGTTTTGAATTCAGAGTTGCCACCCAAGTTTATAGAACACAGTCTGACCTGCTATTTACCCATAGCTGGAGAGAGAAGAGGATTCATAACTTTCTCGAGTGTATTAGCACGTAAGTGAATGTAATGGATCCGACTGGAATTCGAACTCAGCTCTCCGATTCCTCAATCCGAACCGCTATCCATTACTCTACCGATTAAAATATCAGTTATTGACATTAAAAACATTAACCCTGTGTTTGTCCTTAAGAATATTGAGTTACCTCCGATCTTAGCAAAACTATTTAACCGCTACTTGAAGGCAAAATCTTCCTCAAATCTGTGGAAGCTGTCAAGTGTATGCCATGTTTTCAAAAATGCGGGTGAGCGCTCATCCTTGTCTTAGCATAAGCCCATCAATCTCTTCCTTCAGCAAACTTTTTAAAGCTATAAACAACAAAAGTGTTGTTGATAACTTCAATAGTGACAATCTCTTGAGCGACAAGTAGTACGGATTTAGATCGGCTCGGTCCGCTGCTGATATACTGTCATTATTCACAGAATCAATCAGGTACTTGACAATAAATACATCTCAAGGACGATCGCATTAGATATTTCAGAGGCCTTTGACAAGGTGTGACATTGAAGGTTACTACTGCAGCAGTACTTTAGCTATGCAATCACTGGAAGTCTTCACAGTTATCAAGTCCATCCTAATGGGTAGGACCCCGAAGATAGTTGTTAACGGGCAGTTTTCCGAGGCCCAATCGATCGACACAGGCGTCTTCCAAGGCTCGCTACACGCACCAACTGTCTTTAATTAACTGACAACCTACTTATTCTTTTTTACTCTGCTGCTATTGAGAAATGCAGAAGGCTGTACTATTCCATGACTCAGAGGATAGATTATTATTATTTTCACCCCTCCCCAAAAGTCCCAAAGTAGGCTAGAATGTCAAAAATAAATTGAACAGAGCCTGTTTCAATGTCCTGTGGGCCGATGGTCGACATTCTAAAATAATTTATCTGAAAGTAATTTCTAAGACATAACTTAACTGAAAACCCGAATACAGGACTTGTTGAACGGTTTCTCAGAAGTATCTGTCATTTTAATTTTAGGTTGAATTTTTAATGGATATCTCGTCTTATACTAAGTTAAAACTTAAAACTTGTAAATTTTCCCTTTTTTAATAGGAGTAGATAGGCATTTCTATCGCCCAGTCCATACTCCTACCCGTTCTCTTGAACAGGAATAAAGTCTCATCCCTTGTTTCCAGGTGTTTAGGAAGGCGTTCTGGATTCCTTTCTTCTTCCGAGGCCTTAATGTTGGTGGCGGCATATTGCGGTGTTCGTGCAAGCACTTCCGGTGGGTAACCCTGAGGCCATATTATGCTGCAATCTGCACATATTTCCTTAGACGACTACTACTATTCTCGGCCTTTTCCTAATCTAAATAGCACACCATGACTATGAACAACCAATGAAATAATACGAAACCAACTCAACAAGAAACGCCTAAGCCCCTCAACTTTTATTTCTCCAACATTTGCGGTATTCGTAAGTAGAAAAAATGCTAAATCAGTTGTGAATATGTCCATAGTAACCAGAATAGTCTATGTTCGGAAGGTAGGTAAACTCAGTTGACATGCGTAGAAGTAGTCAAGAATGGACGATGTTCAGGACGATAAACTGGGTTAGTAGACATGCGCAGAAATCTAGAAAATGATAAACTGAGACAACGGACAGGCGCAGAAGAAGCCTAGAACAGTTTATGTTCGAAGAAGTTAACCTGGTCAGCAGATACGCGCGGGGAATATCTGGAGCAGTCGATTTTCGAAGAAAGGCAAGCTATGTACGTTAAAAAAGAAATATATCGGCCAGTGACGATCATGGGCGTACAAAATGCCAATGTGCTTGGTATACGACCATTACGATTGCTCAGGGAGTAAGATGCCGAAGAATTCAGGAGAAAATTGGTACTGCGACAAGAAATGACTGCTATGCGTAGTAGATGCCAGAAACGTTGGTTGTACGCAGAAGATATTGAGGCCGTTGATGAGCGCAAAAAATCCTGGAACGATTGGTCCTTTGCAGCGTGTGCAGGGATCGTGGACAAACACTGAAGGTACAGAAACGAGATTCCATGGCTGTGAGTGCAGGTAAATCTGAGAAACGCTGTACACAGTAGAGGTCGAGCGCTGAGAGTGCACAGTACCGTTGAGAAGAGATGGAGACACCGGAACGAGAGGCCGTGAGCTGGCCCACGTAGTCAGAGGAAAGAAATCGAATTTGCCCTTAAAAGGACAAATGGTTATTGTATATTCAGGGAAAATACAGTGTCTTAGTCCTAAAAAGGATTCTCAGGGCACAGGTTAGCACGTCCACTACGACAATAGATCGCACTCGTTACCTGGCAGTCCGCCAGCCGCACATGGGTTCAGCTGATACAGCAGGACCCCGTAACAACCCGTGGGACATACCGGTTAGAGACAACCTACTGCTAAAAGCAGAAAATCTCACGGTAACCAGGCGAAAAATAATAGGTATCTTCAAGATTCCTGTCGAGGATATGGGAAGACGGCATCATATTCCGAAGAATAGAGTCACTAAACAACCCAAA
Organism: Acanthosepion esculentum; assembly: GCA_964036315.1. Taxonomy (NCBI): domain Eukaryota; kingdom Metazoa; phylum Mollusca; class Cephalopoda; order Sepiida; family Sepiidae; genus Acanthosepion; species Acanthosepion esculentum. The sequence continues at coordinate 69,214,921 of OZ038481.1, read as the reverse complement.
GCTCTCCTCTAGATAAAAGTGCATCAACTGCGTAAGCAGGGTCACTGTATAGCATAGAGAGAAAACCTATCCTCGGAGGTAATTACTGACACCCCACTGAAACGTGTTTTAACGTGGGGACTCGTGTCCCACTCGGGCCACTGGTCAAATCTGGTCATAGTTTGTCTAAGCTAGTCATACCACCGCTACGGAACAGATGTTACGGAACAATCCGACGATTCTATCCAGGCAGCGAAGAAGAAAACAGCCACCGGCATGAACAGATACTACAACAGCAGCATCTACTCCAACGGGAAAACTTATACTCTGAGGTATTCACTTTAGACTCTCCACTTTACTCAAGATTACTACGAAAAGGACAGATGTAGCATGTATATTAAGCATCCATAATCAAATATAAAATGTCGTAGTGAATCATTAAATCTAAATCGCTGTTTAAGGTCGCATAGAAAGGGGTTTTACAGAAAAGGCACGCTACAACAAGCGCAGGGTCACAAAAAGTGCTCGATACAAACGTAGAGCAGACCTAGTCAAACCTAGTGAGCCAGACAAACCTACCAAGGTTGCACTTAAGCAGATCGTCAGGATAGGTTTGTCTGGCTCACTAGGTTTGACTAGGTCTGCTTTCCCTGACGATCTGCTTAAGTGAAACCTTGGTAGGTTTGTCTGGCTCACTAGGTTTGACTATATATATATATATATATATATATATATATATACTTTTCTGTTGCAATTAAGACCTGTTAATTTTTGGAGATTCGAAAAAAAGCGTCATATTTCCTTGAGTTCAGAATGCCATAATTTTTTCCACAGTTACCGAGTTTTTCTGCATTAGTATTTGAAGACTTACGGTCATACCACGTTGCAACACCGGCTCCTACACGATCACCGAAGTTAAGCAACTTGGAAGTTAAGCGAGCCTGGTAAGTACCTTGATGGGTGACTGCTTGGGGGTTCTTGGGGCTGGAAGCGTGGATGCCCGAGTTGTGTAATAATGTCTCGGAATTGTTAATCGATGAGCTGAGGTCCAACTCCATTTGGGTTCCTCATATTCAATTACGCGAAAATACCCTTGAGGAAATTATGAATCCACGCCTTCTTCCTCTAAATCTGGTTTAATTAGTAAGGCTTTATCAATAAATTATTATTTTCTCCCCAAAAATTTTTACAATCTAAAATATTTTCTGGTTTTAAATTACTGTATATTTTTTGTACAACTATTTTTTGATTTGTCTTGCATTCTAGTGTTTTTGTTTAACTAACGTTTTAAATATTAAAAAAAACATTAATTTTTGGGGAGCTTCTAAATCTCGTAACGTATATAATGTTTATATACCTACATTATATATCTTCCAAAGTTTGTTACAGCCAGGAGTGATAGTGGAAACAATCTCATACTATCTATAAAATGCTTCCGTGGCATGCGTCTCAAATAACCTCTGACAACTGTCCAGTTCCAAGCCGGAGAATGGACGAAGGTAGACAACTGGCGCCTCATAACCAGCTGTTTGGGTAGATGTAGCACAACAGCCCAGCGATACAGTCCATCTAGGGGAAGAAAAACCCTGATTTTAAACCTCCGCGGCCATGCAGTCATACCCAAACACGGTAAGGGTATGGAAATAAATCCAAACAGCCCCGGATCCGGTTGGCTGTCAACACTAACAACTTTTCGGCAACTCCTACAGCCAAGCTGGCCCCATATGCAATGTCCTATATTCTTTTGAATCGTGTCGGTATGGTCGAGAAGTGGGAGAGGCCTGTAGTCTGGGAAACGCACGACCTCCATATGCCTGTACCCTGAATAGGACACTATAGTCTCACCATCAAATAACTGAATTTTGACCAAGCTGGGCGTTACCTCTATCTCACAAGATAAACGGGCGCCTACTGAACATATATATGTGTGTGTGTGTGTGTGTGTGTGTGTGTGTGTGTGTGTGTGTGTGTGTGTGTGTGTGTGTGCACGCGCGCGCGTGTGTGTGTATGTGTATGTAAATATGCGTCTAAATGATTTTATAGTGGACGAGGTAATTACGTATTCTAGTCGAAGTAAGGATTTCGTGTGTTTTTATTGCCACTTCTATATTCACGTCTAATATTATCGTAGCACAAACTTTTCACCTCTATATTTTGGCTAAATTTAGTCAAGTATTTATAAATTTTTATACAATCTTGTCTTATTTTCTGCTTTCAATATGAAATTGTTTTGGAAAAGATGTACAGTTCCGCTCATTTTTTTGATTGCTTACAGATAAATACTTTCACTTTACCATATTATTAATTTTTTATATTATTTCATGGACATCGTAATTGTACACTTGCATCTTTCGAGCAAAACACGGGTTATTATGTTATCTAGTCGAGGTATAATTTTCTCAGTATGAATATGTATATATATATATATATATATATATATAGAGAGAGAGAGAGAGAGAGTGAGAGAATATATTTATATATGTATATATATATATATATATGTTTGTGTGCGTGTATTTGTGTGTGTGTGTGTGTGTGTGTGTGTGTGTGTCTGAATTTGCGTATGGGCCTCTGTGTGTGTGCGTCTGTGTGTGTAAAAATGATGGAGGTACGTGTATGTTTTTCGGTGTATGCCCAATATTTTTCGAAATGTATGTCGCTATTGCTCAGAGCTATCTACTTAACGTTCAAAGCTATAATTAAGGATATATTCATATTTCTTCTCACAAAATAAGAATGTATTTTACTGATGGGTTTATAAATAATTGAACTCTTATAGAAATTTCCATTGAGCATTAAACTTACTTTTCCTTCTCTTTTTATTATTTTTTTGGTTTTTACATTTACATTTTTAACAGGTGTATGTATGCGTGCGTTTATTACCCTTTATTTCTTATCTTAACTCTCGATGCAATTTCTTTTATATCAGTATTTTCAAGTGGATCAATCAATATAATTAATGATATATATATATATATATATATATATATATATATATATATATATATATATATGTATTGACAGTTAGTGAAATCAACACCGCATAACTTTTTCCTAATATCAGAATGATCAATTATTATTCATTATTTTGATTTTTGAAATAATTCGTCCTATAGACTATAAATAATTAATTATTTTGTCATGATAATTTTTCTAATTTCTGTAAAACTTGGTATCTGTCAAATTTGTAAACAAATTTCATGCATTTATTTAAAGAAATATTAGGTTTTGAGATGTCCGTTCTCTGAAAAATGGGATGTGATTGAAAATATACCATATGTTGACCTAAATCTTGTGAGTGAAATTGGGTAGAGGGACCCTTTCGGAATCCCTCAATAGTTGGGCTAGCACGAAGTCACAAATTCTCGAGACTGAGTGTTTAAGGTACTGCTTTTGTTCAAACTGATGATCATCACTCACAGAAACTGTAATTATGTCTATTCAGCATACTTACAATATAAAATACAGATTGGCTCTATGAGTACTGAACGAACAGAAATATATCTGCAACAGTGATTGAATAGCAGACGAGTGTGCTTTAGTTGACGGATTCACGTCTGTTATATATTTCGAGCATCCAACTGGATTATTGTCAAGAATTAAAGTCCTATGATAACTTTTACTTTAATATTAAATATGAAGCATTAGTTATTTTTAATTATTGAATATATTTGCTGTCACAGGAATGTGATGTTATTTTTTTCATTTAAGTGTTTGTGATATTATGTTATAAATTGGATCTTCCTAAATTATAAGTGATTTTGATAATTACTAGTTGTTTTATCTTAATGTGAATATGTTCTAAAATTTTTAATCTTTTTTGTAGTTCTTTTTTATTATTTCATTATCAAGATAAAATGTTGAGAAAGAAAACGGCTACCACAGCTACACCCTCTATCTATGGGGGTCACAGAATGTAATTTGTATAGTACATACGAATAAAATTTGCTTTTTAATATTCTTTTTTTGTATACCGTGTCAATTTAGGACGCTTGCGATCTCAACTTCCTATCCTTTGTTAGTATTTTCCTTACCTTCCTCACTCCATGTTCTGACATCCATTTAGATAACCTCGTTAGATAGGTTACTCTGTTACCCTCTGTCCGTCCTGTTCCCAATATGTCCTGTGATTGTCAGCTTTTCCAAGCCCTCTTTCCTCATTATATGAAATTTCAACTGTCTCTTTCTAATTCTAAATGGCATCTTCGTCCCTATTTTCCTTAAAACTTCCGTCGATTTTATATTCAACCCAACAATAATAAATTTTGACAGAATTTTTAGTTCTCTTTAGATTGTCTCGCTGTAAAAGTTGAATAAATCCACTGAGAAGGCCTATGCTTGTTTTATGCCACTTTTTATTTTTGTGTATTTACTCAATTCATTTTCTATCCGTATGCTGGCGTTTTTTTTTTGTTTTTTTCAAACTATTTCCTGTTATTTTTATTAAGTGTCTTTACACCAATAAAATCAGGATATAAAATGCAAATTCTGAAAATGTGCTGGTTTTATAAAATCTGTAATACCCACATCCCTTCAGACTCTCGCTCATATTACATGCTTTTCTGCATGTAAGATTTTCAAATAATAATTAAAATCGTTTTATAAAGAAGGGGAGAACCTTCCCAAATCTCTGGAAGGTGTATGCCCAGTTTTCAAAAACACGGGTGAGCTCTCCTCCCCGTCTCAGTATCGACCCTTCAGTCTTCTCAGTTTCATTGGCAAAAGCTTTTTGAGGCTCTATAAGAACAACCTCTTGAGCAACAAGCAGTGTGGGTTTCGATCGGCCCGATTCACTGCGGATGTCCTGTCATTCCTCACAGAATCAGTGAGGCACGAGACAACAAATACATTTCAAGTACTATCGCATTAGATATTTCAGAGGCCCTTGACAATGTCTTGCATAAAGTATTTCTGCAGAAACTCTCTAGCTAGGGAATCACTGGAAGAGTTTTCTCAGTCATAAAGTCCTTCATAAAGCGTAGTTTCTGAAGGTAGTTATTAACGGTCAGTCTTCCGAGGCCCTAGCAATCAAGGCAAGCGTCCCACAGAGGTCATAAATTATCTGTCTAACAGTATAATCCGATCATTTGTGAATATCTATGCTGATGATACAACGGTATATGGACGCACATCCAAAACTCTAGACGACCAGGTATTGGCAGTTGGTCTCTCCTCTGATCTAGCTGTAACATCTCAATGGGGAAAAAGCCTTGAAACCCAAACTAGTTAGATTCCACCATCTCCGTTTGGATCCAGAAGTATTCACTTTACTAGAGCGCCTGTTGGGACTTAAACTCAGCCCAAACATGAAGTGGAACTCGTACATACGACCTATCACTAAAAATGCTAAAACAAATGGTCGGTTCCCTGTACCGCTCCAGTAATTACCTGATTCCTCCTGGTATCATCTACCTTTACAAGAGCCTGATCAGACTAAAAATGAAGTACTGTTGTCTATATGGACAGAAGCTACCCAGTCTTCACTTTCCAGTCTCGATAGAGTCAATACCTTATTATTAACAAACAAGCTAGCTGTCGAGTATACTAACATTCGCGCTCGCCTGAAAAGGTTAAATTCTAATATCAATTAAGTTAGCAGGCCAAAGTCATTTACCAAAATAATTAGTCATATTTGTGTATTTGTGCAGCAGAAGTTCAGACGTTGGGAGCACTTTTATTTATTTATTTATTTCCTTCGTTACTCTGCACTCAAAAAAGAAAGCATATGTATTTATGTAATGTCTTATGACGTTAGACCGTAATACCTATATTTCACTTACCTGAAGTAATAGAGGGAATATATCTTTTTTGGCAAGCAAAAGAAGTGACTATTTAAAGAAAAATTTGGATTCTAAATTGAAGGATCGACAATAACTTCTTTCATCATTGAAACATTTTATTATCTAACCATATATTTAATTAAAATCGCTTGACTTCAAAAGGAAAGTTTGTTGGAATTATTAGAAGTATCATTTGTTTTGGCTTATTTTCCTTGATTACATTTGAATGCTCATTCAGTTGTTTCATTTGGATGAAAAAAGCAACTGAAATTTAGGTTTTCTGGCTTTCATTGACCTCTATGACCAGCACCATATATCCTATCACGTTTTCCTCTATAAGTTACCCTTGCATAAATCCAGTAATGTTATTATATGAGTTCAGTACAAATCATAAAGGCCACGGTAACAGTGACCTCCAGTGATCTTAGAGGTCGAATTTGAACTTATCTACCTTACCATTTGGAGGTCAAAAACTTCCTAGCAAATTCAATACCTCACCCCATTTTACTAGAAACTGCTTTATTTGACTAGAAATGGCATGACGTGTTTTAGCTAACATTCAGTGATCTCGAATTAATTCTTTGGTCAATCTCATATAACCTATTTAAAAAAGACATTTTAAAATTCATATATATATATATATATATATATATATATATATATATATATATATATATATATATATATTATAAAAATTACGTCTATTTTAAATGTAACGTATATTTTTAAAATAAAATAACTGCAATCCTCGTATAATATATCGACTGCGAGAGCATTACTTTTCCCAGATATTTTTTTATTAAAATTTTAATTATGTAATGGTCAGTCTCTACTCAGCACCTGAAGATTGCGTTGTACATGAAAATCTCAGTAGTGCTACTGGTAAGGGATAATATATATATATATATATATATATATATATATATATATATATATATATATATAAATTAACTGATTTCAAATACGTATTTTTCGCTACACAGTAATAACCATGTATCAAAAATGGAAGCTAAAAGCTTCGAATTTAATTTTGTAATTAAATTCAAGACATTAGTTCCATTTCATCCTCAAGCGAATTTTGGAGGTACTTATTTTTAAAATTACAGTTTTAAAGGCACGGCAAAGATTCATAATTCAGTGTTTCCAAGGATACAGAGAAATCCACTCATCCAGACAAGAGGTGGTAGCGTGTTCAATTTCAATTTTTGTTGTATCAGTTAATAGTTACATTCGAAAGCGGGGATGGGTAGGTATGTATTTTTCAACAAATTCTGACATCCTCTAAATGCATGTCGTCTGGGTTTTTATAAAAATTTATTGTTAACGGCAAAAAATTCCTACTGCATTTTTTCTATTTGTATACTTAAAGATTTTTTGGGGCTGTTTAGGCTAGAATATGTTTTATTTAACTACAATTCTAAAAAATTTTCACTTTTAATTTTTAATAGACTATATTTCTTTTTAAAACCAAGTAAATGTATTAGAATTATTTACAGTATGTAAAATTATTTTTTCATATCAACTATAAGTATGTATATTACCAGGTTACATTTCTTTAATTTCATATATAAATATTATTTAAGTAAAATTTATGACAATGACGGCAAATATAGCTAAATTATTTCACTGATTCAGTAAACTTTTGTTTTTTATAAACTTAGTAATATATATTTTTCTTATGCATGTACAAAGGACATGTGTCATGTAATGACCTACATATTCTAACTTTTCATATTAATTTCATTTAACTTTAGGTATTTTATTGGATTCTTTTAAGTGTTTGAAGTACTTTGAGAGAGGTGTTATGGTTAGAATACGTTATATTTAACTACAATTTTAAAAGATGCTAAGGTTAGAATCCGTTTTATTTAATTACAATTTTAAAACCAATTTTAAAATATTTTTACTGTTAAATTTAATCGACTATATTTTTTTATAAAACAAGTAAATGTAATAGAATTACTTACAGTATTTAAAATTATTTGTTCACATCAAATATAAGTATGTATATTACCAGGTCTCATTGTTTTAAATTTAATTTTTAAATATTGTTTAAAGAAAATTTTTGACAATAACGGCACAAAATAGCTTTTACAGTTCCCTGATTCAGTAAATTTTTATTTTTTGTAAACTTAGTAATATATAGTTTCTCGTGTATGCACAAAGGACATGGGTCATTTAATGACCTACATATTCTAGCTTTTCTTATTAACTTCCATTTTACTGTAGGTGTTTTATTGGATTCTTTTAGGTGCCAGAAGTACTTTGAGAGAGATGTTTGATATTTATATTTATTTATCCTAAACGAACTTTGATGTTGGTTGAACCGTTTTTTGAACTCAGGGATAGTGCAACCAATATATATTTTTATGTTTTCAGGATTTCAAGATATATTGCATTGGTATACTAATTATTCTTTCCGACATTTCTTTTGTAGAGGACAGTTTTGAGGGTTTCTACAATTACATAATTTTTGTTTATCCTCATCAGTTTTTGTTTTTATTTTTCTAATTCTAAAATCTTTGGTTCTGGTATACGTGTTTATTTAAGATATTAGCATTACGTTTCTTAATAATTTTTTCTAAGTTATCAGTACAGCTATAACTTAATTTTAGTGTATTTTTATTGAAAATAGTACTTAGTTTACTTTCACTCGGAAAATGCTTTACTATTTTTTTCCTAATTTGTTCTTTACCATTTGGTTGTATGGGGGCGTATACCAAATTATTTTTCTACTTCTGTTTTTTCTATGCTTACTATTTTCATTTTTAATATAAGTTAGTTTTGGGTTTTTGTAACCACTTTCTTTTAGAGCTTTATTATAGAAATTAATATGTTCAGCGAAAATCTTGTCATTTGCTGAATTTGTACTTATTCTTTTTCGGATAGATAAAGGTATATGTTTAATTATAGATGGGGTGATTTGATTTAGGGTGTATATATAAAGGATTGGTATTGAGTTTTTTATAATGTGTGTATGTATTTTTCTTTAAATCTAATGTTATATGAAGGAAATTAACATTTTTTAATTTAGTGCTAACGGTAATTTTTAAACCCATGCTTTTAAATTCTTTATATAATACCTTTCTAATTTTATCTATTTTGAAGTTCGTAGAGTTTCTAATAACCATAGGACCATCGTCCCTGTATATAACAATGTCAGTTATATCAATATCACGGCGCGCTGTAAGGTTGTATAATATAAAAAGACCTATGAGATCAGCTGAGTCTAGTGATCCCATAGTGATATCAAAGTGGTCATATGAATTCTTTATCCATTGCTCACCTTTATGTATCAGTACCGATATTTTCGCATTTACAATAATCTTCTTTTCTTCTTTCTTTATATATATATAATTAATAGCTGTGTTATAGTACATCGAGCAGTGTTTTATTAACTTCATTACTCTATGTACGATATATATATATATATATATATATATATATATATATATATATATATATATATATATATATATAGGGAAGAGATTAGGGAAGCAGGTTATTAATTTAACTGTTTTCTTTTCATTTTTAACATTTTTATAGTCATGTATGTTGGCTGCAACCCACAATACTTACCTAAAGAAGAAATATACATAGAAAACATTTTTGAATACTTCTAATATCCTCATTATTTCACCCACAATGCTAAAAGAAAGACATACAAAATATACAAACGTGAAAAATAATAAGATTCAATGCAATGACAATAAACTAGATAAAAACAGACTTATAATACTACCGACTAACTCCTTACCAAAGCCAACAAAGATGACTATAAAAATGTTAAAAGGAAACGGTTTATCTAGATACTGGATACGAAACATAGATATGGAAAACAGGGATAAGGCTAGTTTAGATATCAAATAACTATATACAAATATAGCCGTTACAAAATGGCTCAACATATTGAGAAACCACCTAAATAACCTGAAGAAAAGCTCCCTCGACCTTTCCATAAAATTATAAATAGATGTAAACTATTCACTAACCACTATTTCTTCTATTTCAATAAAAATCTATATAAGGAAAATTCCGGCTTACCTTACTCTTAGTGGTATCCTTGCTTGTCTTTTCATAAATTTTTTAGAGTCCTATTCATTTAAACGCATCATACCTAAAAACTATACCTACCTAAGATACAGAGATAACATTCTTTTATTATATCTTCATAATATAAATCTATTAGACATAATAATGAAATTTAATAAGGTTGAACCTACTATTGAATTCACACATGAATTTGAAATAAACAAATTTTTATTTTTATTCGAATCTTATTAATACTTAACAATGAAGTTTATCTTAAACCCACAAACAAAAACGATCTAATTAATCTCTATTCCCACCACAATCAAAAATAAAATCACAATTAGTCATAGGATTCTATCTCAGAGCTCTTAGTATATATAGCCCAGAATACCTAAATGAAGGAGAGAAATATATTGAAAAAATATGTAGATTTATTCACTACCCACACCATTTCATCCCCAACGATAGAAAACGAGCTTACAAAATCCACAAATTCCAAAAACTAGTCACCACCAACAGTACTTCTAACAACAACAACACAAAATTCATAATGGTACCTTCTAACAATCTTTCTGCTAAACTTGTAAATAAATTAGTTATCACTAATACTAGGATCTTTACTACTACGTCCAAGACTATAGGAGATATAATTAGGAAGAAAATAAATTCAATATCAATTCAAATGCCGCTACTTATCAAATAAATTGATTACAATATAAAAGTGATCTAAAAGCCCGAATCTACGAATATTAAAAAGATTTTCGTTTAAACAACCATTCAAACTCTCTCGTAATACACAAGAGCAAAACTAGCCATAATTTTACTAATATAAATTACTTAATTAAAAAAGATCAATTCTTTACGGAGAAGAAGTTCTTCGAGAGCCTACTAATAACAATATTACCAACTATAAACATGATTTTACTTCGCCAACCTTTATTGAATAGTATGTACGTAAAAAATGTATGTACATAAAAACGTTCGAAAATCAACATGCGAAAAACCAACAAACATAATGTTTACTAGACATACAGACACACATACGAACATACGTTATGATCACACGTAGGCTAAGTAGATTTTTATACACTTAAATACATATAGAAATATCCGGTATGCTTGGAAACCGTTAATTTCTGGAAACTTTGGATGGACGTATGGTCTGTCCTTGAATTCGGAACGTCACAAATTATACTAACATTGGTTTATATGCTTATGAAGATATATATATATATATATATATATATATATATATATATATGTGTGTGTGTGTGTGTGTGTGTGTGTGTGTGTGTGTGTGTATGTATGTATGTATTTATGCATATACTGAAATAAATAATAATTATAATAAACCATACATATATAACTTAAAATAAATATAATAATCATAACATATATAATAAATTAAATAAAAGAAGTAATATTTATTCTTTATCTTATATATATATATATATATATATATATATATATGTGTGTGTGTGTGTGTGTGTGTGTGTGTGTGTGTGTGTGTGTGTGTGTGTGTGTGTGTGTGTACATGTGTGCGTATGGTGGAGTACCTGGTACCTATCTCATCTTCAAAAAAACTCTTCGGAGTTATGGTTTCCGGCACCGACATTCATGGTCTTGATGACTTCCAAAAACACCGTCTTCGCTCTATAAATGGTTATAAAATTTCTAACAGTGTCTCCTATGATGTATTATTCACAATTTGCAACGCCAGTGGGATTGAGTGATTTTTAATGCAATCCTAACTCAGATGGGCTGGTCATGTCCTACAGATGACTGAGAATCATGCACCCAAGATACTGTTATACAGTCATTTTCAGCCTGGTGCACGTAATGTGGGCTGAACTCTACTCAGTTATATATGACAAGCTGTAGTATAATAAGTCTGTCAACATACTTTTTACTTCTTTTAAAGTAGACACTGGAAGACAGTCTGAAGTGCCATTTAAGGCATAAACATAAGAAATGAACTGATAAGATTGTTATGCACTTAGCTGTCGAATCGACCGCCCAGTCCACATCATATATATATATATATATATATATATATATATATATATATATATATACTTTGGACAAACCGCAAGCAATGTAAATAAAAGAGTATATGAACACTAAAGGGACATTTTATAAAATAATACAGCAAATGCGTTGGTTATCCACCGTAACGAGACGGAAACAACTTTGATATATACAACGTCTGCTCTGATCAAAGGAGAGAATAATTCACTACGATGTAAATGTCTAGAGAGTTGCCTTAATCGCAAGGTCATCTAAAGTAAATTTGCGCCCTGGCTCTTACAATATTTCAACATTCCTGGCAGATCTTCTAAAATCACCGTGTGGAATATCTACTTACAAAAGTGATGAAAAGAAAAAAGAAAAGACTCTAAATGAATTCGGTTAGATAAAATAAATAACTCTAAAATTCCCAGTATCCCTCTGTTGTGCGCATGTGTAGTCCTACCGACATTACAAATTTAGTGGGATTAAGTCATGAAGGACGAAATATTTCAAAGGTAAACTTTTTATTCCATTTTGTCATACAATTTTCCCAGTACTATTCTTGATATATATTCCAAGCTATTGAATTGAGTTTATTTATTTTCAACAACTGGATGCATTTCAAGCCAAACTGAGACTGATTGGAATCATTTTTTATTATGTTTTATTATCTTTAAAATCTATAAAATCGTCTAAGTTTATTTGTGAAAAATTAAATGATTTAAGTTTAATAAATCTGAACTGCAAAAGATATTATTTACTTTTAGCTTAAAATATCGCAGAAAATCATCTTTTTAATATGAAGTGGATGTTTTATTAGGTGATGAAAGAAATATCGACAGCCTGATATTTAGGAAATTTAAGTAAAGGGCACATAACTGCAAAAATATTTGACAAAAACAACGTAAACACTTTTTTATATCATTTTTTTTATAACTAACCAGTAATATTAAAGACTTAAGACTATATCAGTAACTCCTTGCTTCTTAGTGGTGATACTGCCTTGCTTGTGGTGAAATCATTAAAAAAATTAGGCTTAAAAATATGAAAACAATTCTTGTAAAAATATATTATTCATTGAAAAATTCGAAAAGTATTTCTTAAGGTAATCGTTTCCATCATATATTTTATTCATAAAAGCAATTAAAAGATTTTCTGATTAAATAATTTCTTGATTAATGTTTTATTAATGTTTTATTGCATTTTTATTTTATGATTCATGGCAGATTTTCTGTTGACCAAAATAAATTCAAGATTTAATTTCTCTGAAGACTTGTCCTTATAATTAATATAAACATTAAGCGATACAAAGAAAAGAATTTTTCGAAATTTCATAAAATAAGATAAGTGGTGGGTAACAGATGTAAAAAAAATATTTTACAAACATTTTTTGCAAAAGAAACATTTAAAAATTAATTTCATTTATTTGTGAATATGTCCTGAAGGTTTCATTAAAATTTCAGAATTATCTGATTTTTTTTTCAAATGAATGTCTTTTTCACCACAAAAAAAAACATTATACTTATTATTAAGCATTATATATAGTTATATATAGACATAACGTATATATATATAACTTTACCGTGGGTTTATAAATGATTGTTTCTTCTATCTCCATATGTAATATTTTATCCTGTCATACTGAAGAGATTGTTTTTTATCATTTGATTTGGGGAAGAATTTGCTGCAACTTATAGGGTCAATTGAAAAATTCGTAATCCTTGTTACTGATAAACTTAATGACAACTGTTCTGGAATTGTTTTTTAATTTTTGGAGGTAGCTCTAAAAATTAAAAAAATATTAATACTAATTCTAGTAATGTAGAACAATATTTCAAAAAATCATTTGGTTGCGTATTTTTCTTCTATTCTCGTATCGAAAGACAAACACGGAATAGGAGGGTATCGAATGGATTAGAAGATTTGATACAATTTAAACCTATTCACTCAGGAAAACGAATGATGTTTTATTTCAGCGGCGCCGCAATTTGATTCGTGGAAACAGAGATGTAAAATATGCAATGCTCTTAAGAAATTGTTAACTGCTGAGAAAGTTCCGTGTCTGAATATTCTCATTTATTTTACAATGATATTCACCCTGTACAAGGCCCAAGAACCACTCAAAGTAGAGAGTTACATACGAAAATAGCTTTAAAGGAAACGGGGGTAATGTGGATTGTACTCATTACTATCTGTCTGAAATATTGATAACAAACATTTTTATTAATATTTTATTGAATCTACATGTTTTTTATAATCCAATTAAATTCTTCTTTCATCGACTAAGTTTTTTTTTTCTTATAATGTCAAAACACCGAGCTATCTGTACATAAATTAATTGTGAATAAAAATATTGCGTCTATTTTCTCATGTCTTTCTTCAGTTGAATCCAATGCTGATGAAGAAAGATGATGATAGGAGTTACATGCATTTTTTTTTAATTATTCTTAAGAAAATACTAGTTAGTACTACTATAAGAACGTGTTATGGCACACAGTGAGGATCAAAACCTAATACTATTATTCAATCAAGCAAGTGCGCTCGCCACTATCCCACGCCGAGATGACCAATAAGAGAAATTTCATTTATGTTTCTTCTAATCATCGAGCGACCTCTTGAACTATAATATCGGCATGTAGGATTGCTGTAAATAGTAAAAAGAATATGGACATTTTATCACAGTTATTGATTTTAGGGATAAACTGAAGAAAAGAAACACGAGATTAAATGAAAGCGTTTGAAAACTTGTTGAATAATAAGAATATCTGGAATTAGAAAATCTTTTCCCTGAAATGCGCAGCATTCAGAATTGATGATTTTCCATTGCTTACCACACGTGTAGTTTTTAAAGGGGATTTCAGTTATATTTTATAGATATTTACCCAGTTTACCCTTGCATGATACAAGGCTACAACAGTGGTGCATTTTGTAAGGATCGAATTTACTAACAGGGTTCTGTATCTGTCTATATTTCTGAGATGAAGTATTATGTACATTAATTACATTATTCGGAATTCTATTGTCCTCATCTTTGTCGCCATATTTATTACAACGTTTCGGTCGTTGTACGCTCCGGCTTTCTTCAGGTGGTTGGAATGTCGAACTGAACCCTTTATTTCGCTCACTGGGGTAGTCTGTTCTAGTTCCACGTGCCATGTTTAATGGATGTCAATTATCAGTTATCTCCTGTTAATTTCCCTCTGAAAGTTCTCCACTACCTTAACCGGGTATTGAACTCACACTTTTTGTGTATGAATTTCTGGGTATTATAAACATAATGTCTTCAGCAACCATTTTTACCAGTGCTCATATTGCAATTTTTTGCTGTTATCATTACATGTTTTTACCAGAACTCATATTGCAACTTTTGTTATTATTATCGCTTTTCTCTGGCACTCCTTATTACTGGTTCCCATATTGTATTCATTTCTATGCTTGATCGGCTCAGGAGATTTTTGTGGCCTAGCATATGTGCTGATTCCTTAAATTTACGAATTTTCCAATCTGTCCTTGTCTTGTGTGCACGCTATCCCGTGCAGCTGCGGAAAGAAATATAAAGGGGAGACAGGCCACCCCCTTAAGGTAAGGCTTCAAGAACACCAGAAAGCTGTAACACGAAGGGAAGTGGGAAAATCAGGCGTTATATACAGTCACACAGTATATAACGTTATTGTAAAATGTATTTTGTGTTTTGCTGAAATAATAAATATTTTCAGTTATTTTATTAACTTGGTTAATATCTTTTTATTTCTTATTGTGTTAGAAATTAAAATATTTGGAGTGTTTCTCGTATTAAGAACAACCAAATAATCTTTCATTTACGGCATATGAAATCCGACAAAGCAATAAATCATCCGAAACAGTAATGGTGTACATTAAAAAAAGGCATATATTATAAAATTTACGCTCTTTTTCCCGTCCTGGGTATGACTTTAAACTGCATCCGAGTCCTGGGTAAGACGATAAACTACATCCAACAGCAAGGCCTCTGATCAGGAGGTTTTGAGGAGCGTGGAACCACCTCTTAATTGCTGATGTTCCCAGGTCCACTCTGACCCGGGGTGGTAGCACCTGTTAGGGTCCCAGCTATGGGCAAATAGTGAAATCCCAAGGTGTGTCCGCGTCCTGGGTATGACGATAAACTACGTCCAACCAAAAGGCCGTCGATCCGATCAATCGGCTGGTCATGTCATGCCCCATCACATCTAACCTATCCCAAAACAACTACAACTTACAATTAACTTTCCCACCCAAACCCTACACTAAATATACTAACACCTTACCCCTAAAATGTGATGGGAAACAATGATGTTGCCAGCTATTCGTTTTTGAAACAATGACGTTGCGAACTATACGTTTTTGAAACAATGATGTTGCCAGCTATTCGTTTTTGAAACAATGACGTTGCCAGCTATACGTTTTTGATATATCTAGTAAATACTGGATCTGGCATTAAATAACCCATAGTGATTGATATGCCATGAAACCCCAAACAAACAAACAAACAAATACACTCTTTTTCACACCATCCTATTTTTCTATCTCAATTAAATACTGAAGTGATAAATTTTAGGACATTGTGTATAATCCGGGAATTGTAAATTTCTAGTGAACTCTTTATGATGCTTTTGGCTCTAAAAAGACGTTTCAACATTACACCTCAGGTCAAAGCTTGTAAAATAATGACAAATTGTAACTTTCACTATAAAGCCTCTGTATACTATGAATCATCAGTGTTTGGGTTTCTTCGTAGGAGAGCTACTGTGAACACTATCAAAATTTAAACGCCTTATCTTCTAGTCCCACACCTGTCCCCAGTCAGTTGGGAAAATTCTATCAGTTAAAGAAATTCGATCTATTCGTTTTTTTTTGTTTTTTTTTTTTTGTTCACAGTAATTACGATAAATATGCGGGAATCCAACATTAGAAATTGTACAAATATAAGATACAATGTTGAAAAACGAGCAAAAATTAACGATGAGCGAAATACAATAAAAGAAAAGAAAGAAAAAAAAAACTAAAGACGAGAAAACAAGAAAAAATTGAGTAAATATATGTGATATATATATATATATATATATATATATATATATATATATATTGAAAATGTTCGTTAGTTGATCAACATCAATATGCACAAACTTATTCTGTTAATATTTCAAGGCATTATATCATCTTTTGTTTACATGAACACATATGAGACATTGTAGAATTGCAGTGAGAGTCTGAATATGATGTGTAATCATTTTCCTTCTTACAAAATCATTCTTGCTTCTAATGGGAAAACTTATTCGTCTCTCTTTGTATACATTTTATTCTTCCTCTAATAATTAAATGGGAAATCATTATAAAATTATTTCGAAAAGTTTTTAGTTTTAGAAATAATTTCATAATGGTTTTACATTTAATTGTTGTGACTGATTGTTTTAATCTAGAAACAAAGTTTCAGTTTAATGTTGGTCTTGTAGTTACATCATATATCATAAAAGGTCAGAGAGCATTTTGGACGAAAATGATGAATATTACATAGTTGTAGATGTCCTTATTTCGCACAAAGTGGCAGTCCTCTGACAAAAATAAAATCAAGATTTCAATAATATGATCACTTCTCATAACGGTTTGTCTCTTACTTATGATATATTTCGTTGTAACAATATTTTCAATATATATATATATATATATATATATATATATATATATATATATATATATAAACAACGAAAAGTCCTGGCCATAAATAAACACCAACACCAGACCGCTTCCCACAGAATAATATCTTATTCCTTCCGCCCCCCACTAACTGCTAACACAAACCCATTCCCATTAACAAGGCGTCTACCAGAGGAGGACTGATATATATATATATATATTATTTTTGCATCATCAGACTATTATATATAATTCGTTTATTTAAATAAGGCTCCCTTTTAACGGTACAAAATTCTTCTTTAATAGCTATTTGTTTGGTGTGTCTACTATATCGATGACAGAGAAACAGACAAAATTACATTTTTGTATATTTTTGTTTACATTGATTTTATTTTACACATATATGAAAATTAAGGATATTTTATCCCATTAGGTGTTCCATTGTACGTTCACATTTGCACAGTAATAAAATGATCAACACATGTCCTTTTAATAAATTATATACATGTGTGTGTATGTGTGCCAGTGATTGAAAATGAACTGAAATCTTTCACTTTATACTGTCAGACATGTGTATTAATAATGCGGAATTTCCAATGCAAACAAAATTTTGTCTATACTATGAAATTAATGTTTCTTTTATGCATTAAGTTTCATATATTTGTATTTTTTAATATAAAAAATAATTGCAAATGGATCTCTAATCTGCATAGTAACCTATTTGATAGAATGAAAGGATCAACCATATTTGAAAATGCTTTGGTATTTAATATTTTTCTCCTTGTCCATTTCAATATACTTACTGATTACAGGTTGACAGTGAATATACATCTCAACGGTTACTTTAGACTCAAAGAAAAATATTTATTTCGTGTAAATTAGTGGCTATTGGATATTTCTATCTTTTTATTATGTGTAATTACAAGCCTAGCTCTTTTCTCCTTAGAGTCGTTTCCACATCATCAATTAACTTTCTCTCAGTGAATTCATTCAGTGTGATGCAATTACAAGCAGATGACTGATTTATTCTTATAAAAAGATTAGCTGTAAACTGATCAATGAAGACATGTGAGTAATGTTGGAGCTCTAAATTACAATATTTGGCTTCCACTTCAAAAGCAGCTGAATGAATTACGAGTAGGAACTTTCATGAAATATCGGACTAAAATTGATAGAGGAGTAAACCTAATTAATAAAACCGACATTAGTACGGTGTGGTTATCTTCAAATGTGATAGCTTTTAACAACTTTCAGGAAATGATTCATGAATCGGTTTATAATTAGACTTTTCTTTCATGTAAATGATTTTGTTTATTTCCTCCCATCTGATACAATGAATAGAAACTCAGTCTTTCCCACTAGTTTACTACTCATTCATCCTAACTGAAATCCATTTTTATACCCCGAATTATAAAATATAGTTTCAGTCTATTTAATGAACAGTAAAATTAATTTAGAAAGAAAATAAATGCAACATGAATTTTTCAATCAATTAATTCTGCAACGTTAATTTTCCATTGGACTAAACATTCATAAGACTTAAATTAAAGACAACTAAAGTAACATGTGCCAGATTTTATTTTGCTTTTATTTTTAAATAAAGATTGTGTTTGAATAGAATAATTAGGCCATATACTTGATGACTGAAGACACTTGTGCAGAAAAATCTTTGTAATGACAGAATTAAATAACCTGCACTTATTTAGAAAGAGGGTTTCCATAAAATAGAAATTATGCTATATGATATACTTTACAATTGACTTCCGAAATCTTGGAAACTGATTATATTGGAAAGGTTGTTGATGAAAATAAAAAAGAGTAGGTTCATAGCTCTTGCGGGCAGTAATGCAAAAAGATCTAGAAGAGTAACCGTTCAAGACACATTTCATTTCGCGATTTCATAAGAAAGAATGAATCAAATCAAAAAATAGATCCAGAAACACAATAACCTGGAATGCTAAACCCTGTCAAACGCATTCAAGATATTCAAACTAACAACCTCAGCCTCACCATTCGTCAGTTAACATAGAGAAGAAAAAGTTATATTGTCTGTCGGTAAAAAAGACTATGTCAGTTGAGATGTTTAACCAATTCGAAGTTGATTAAAGCCACTAGTACTTTTCCAAAAAGAAGTAAAAGTAAGTCTTCTACCTCTTTTTAGCAAAGTACAAGTCAGTAGTTCGAAGGATCAAATGGTTGCTCGAGTCCTTAAAAATAGGAACAAAAGAAAAGAATTTCCAATAATCGTGAAAGGAAGAAACAGCAAGGCATATATTGTAGAAATTGAAGAGAACAGGAGCCAGATCAGCGGCGCATTTCTTAAAGATAATTGCAGAAAAACCATCAAATTCATGCTTTGGGGGAATCATGTTTGGAGATTATATGCATATCACACAACAGAGACTCAGTTTTAAGTGGAAGGTCAATCAAAGTTACTCCTGATAGGTTTAGAGTAGAACTGGAAGAGAAGTTATGAACAAAGTAGAAGATGATAGAACGTCAATTGATTGAAGAGAGTGGGGAAACATCAAAATATTGTAATTCAGTGAGTGGCGCTTAATTCAAGGCTGATGATGTTTGGAGGGAAAAGGATAATCATCAACCCTTCTTGATTAAAAATAACATAATAGAGAACAACAACACGAGAGCAAAAGATAACTTAAAGAACCAACGCACGCACTAGATTTTGACAACTTCCTTAGTAGCCCTACCATAAAGTTGAACACTAGCTATTATTTATATTATTTGTATTCTGACTATTGTCTTTATCTTCGTTGTTATTATCAAAATGATTCAGCCTTTGTATCTCCGGCCTTCATCAATTTGAATAACCTTCAAGAAATTTTGAACTGGACCTTTTATTTAATCTACAAGATCCCCTCGTTCTGCTGATCATATTTTAGGATATCTCGTTTAGGTCTTATTTAGCACTATTCAATTATTGTTTACCTCTTTTCACACACTGATTAAGTACGAAAAACTCTACCACCTGAGTATAGTATAATACTCCAAAATGTCAAGAGGTTTTCCAAGAGGCAGATATCCTAGTGGATTACAGCATTTATATAATCCTTGTGAATGCAATTCCAGAGTCTAGTAATCTGTAATAGTCATGTACTCCAGTCAGTGAAAGAAATGGATCAACTACTAGAGAAAATTAACTAAAACGAGATAGCCCTTAATATAAATACTGGAATGAAAACAATCTAACCCATGAAGTGAATAAAGGGTGCGGTTAAAAATAACGAAAAAGTTAACGCGTATTACAGATACCGGAAGGAGGCCAAAGAGTACAATGGTCGAAACGCAATGAGTAAAACAACCAAAATAAGTGTATTCCCGCAAATGGAAAAGTGTAATTGTTCATCTGAAAAATTCCGACATCAATCAGTTGTGGCTAAAACTAATTTTATTGTGAAGACATAATTTATTAATGATTATTGAACGTTTCAGATATTTCCATGGGAGTAAAATCATTAATAAATTTTCGGCTAGTAACCATATCAATACATTTTGGAAGATAATCACAAGTTAAGTTGATAAAAATAATTCTAATAATAGGAGAGTTGCTGAAAAGATCACAGCCCGACTTACTTTTCAAAATTTAATCAAATAGCCAAACATATTCTAGGGATGATAGACGTTCTTGGTTTGGCTGTGAACTTTTCAGCACAGTATATAGGTTTTTGATTATTTTTTTTATTGTGTTATCCGCGGCCAGGAAAGAGCTACAAAAGTTTATTCGATTTGCCAATGTATACACATGTACGGGTGAAAGCATTTACTAGGATAAAATGATTCCATTGTCCAGCCAATATAACCGAAACTATTGGCGTCACTCAGTTACAGTTCGACAGACAACACCCCTTTCCCTATTCCAATAATGGTCTCGTATATAAAAATATACATACATAAATTACGTATGTAAATTACGTATGTAAATATATAGATTATTATCTGTGATAATGAATAAAATTAATGCTCTTTTGCATACAGGCAAATCCTCAGATTTTCATATTTTTTAAAATGGTTTCACCTCATGCAAGGCAGCAAAGCCACTAAGACACATGGAGTTACTGGCAATGGAAGAATTAGGAACAAAAACATTAATGAGTGGGAAGAGAAAAGAGTAATCAGGTGGACAGTAGATAGCGATTGACATTGCATTTAAATTTTTGCATATGCGTAAACAGTTATGCTTCCTAAAATAGTATGCATCCGAGTGGAGGGTGATGAATTTTTCAATAAGTTCCACTTCTCTGAATTTTAGACAAATGACTAAGCATTTTTGAACCAGTCATTGGTCGGGTTGAGAAGTTTACAGTGTCACTTCTCAATCATTTTCAATCATATCGGAAATCGCTTGCCGTAAATCAATGTTTATGAAACGAACTTGCAAGCCATTGGTACTGTTTTGAGTTGGTTAATCACTAGGTGATTCCTATTTCTGGCTTGATGCCAGACTCGATTAGAGTCAGTAAATATCGGAAGATATAGAATCAAATTTTTAGATATACTTAATGTGATACATTCATGAATGATTAGACATGTAGAACCATTTTCATAAAAGTAAAGCTACACCAACATGTATATACACATAAATATTCAATCAAAAATTCAAATATAAGAAACAGATTGATATGATCGAATCTATCATATAATCTTGAGGTTAAATATTGTTTCAAAATGTTTTTCACGTATCAAAGTAATGAATTGATACTAAAACATTTTCTATAAGGATTTCTAATAAAAAAATTTCCATTGATTACCATGCACCAATGATAATCTTTTAGATTTTTCGTTTTTTAATAATTTTTGTACTTCTACCTTAAAATATGCGTGTGTGAACCTCACCAAAAACAATGGATTTGTGATAGATACAAAGCGTTTTAAACCCGAGAAGATTATTTTAAAGTGAGACTGAATGCATGAGCCTTTAAATTATGGATATATCAGAGACACTTAAAAAAATTCTAATGTGTGTTTTCACTTCCTTTGCCACGATAGCAAGGATATAGCTGATAGCACCCAACATCAAAGAAGACTGACTTAATTGATAGATGATAACAGTAAAAAAGAAGCTTTTTGAAAAAAATCCACCATTATTCGTGAGCTCCTATTCTTTACTACTATAAACTCTACTCAAAATTCGACCGATTGAATCTGATTTCTTAGTCAAGTTAAATATCTACAAAATTCTATAATAATATGTGAATCTAACTCTACTTGCGTTTTGTCACTTTGACAGTTATTTCGACTATGGCCTTGTTTCTGATACGCCAAGATAGTAGGAAAAGAAAAATACTAATAAGTGAAGCATCCACTTCCTCAAATTATCTGTTCAAATATGAACAAGTTTCTTGCTTAGACTAACATTTATTATTAAGTAAATATTATTTTATTTAAGCAAAATATTTAAGACGACTGTTTAGTTAATAAAGAGTGCACGTCAATATATGCGCATCTTTGTAAGTACATACAAACATGTATAAGTATGCCAATAATATATTGTCCGTTTACACGCGGACAAATTTCAATCCCACTAAAAAAGGAAAATATAGTCAAAATGAAAGAATTCTGTATAGTACTGAAACCAGTTGTAACATACATTTCCTTCACTCAGTGTTACCATTCCATGGTAAGATTTGACACTAGTGTTAATTGTGGCACGGTTTGCTTGACGAAGCCAAAATTGGTGATTAGGATCTTTATTGAGAAATTAATTTTGGATTTCGCTAAACAATCAGAAATGTGCCAACATCTATTTTTGGCGAATTAACTACTAACTCACTGAAATAATCGTTTTTATATCATGACTTATTTTGAGAGTTCAAAAGAAAAAAGCTTTTCCTAAATTCTATTGTTTCTATTTTGTTTCCACTTACAAAAGATTAATGTGCAATTTCTGATGCAAGTTCGTTGAAGCTATCGAAAGTGCCTTCGATGCAATAATATTATGCATTATCAAATTTCAGAGCTTTAATGAGAATAAACTAAAGTCCCATCGTGTTCATGTTTTTCTTTGATTAAATGAATATGTTTAAGAAAAATAAATTACATTTATAAAAGAAAACATTTTTTAGGGCTGAAGCTATAAAACGATTTATTCAAGAAAATTGTCAAACTTTGACTAACAGTAAGTCAAAGGTCGGAATTCAAATGCTGTTAGAGATAAACCTTAATTTGGGTTGAAAGAAGCCAAAGAAAGGGAGCCGAAATACGAAAAGGAAAAGATGAAGGCCAATTCAAAATTAACAACGATGCACATTGAAAACAAACGTTTATGGTGAAGTGAAGGTTAGAGTCAAAATCAATATCATTTTAGGCCTCTTATATTATTTTGTTAAGGACAAAAAGTGAATTAATTCCTTCCTTCTATTAAAGTTTATTTTATACTGTTATTACAGTCTTGTTCTTTTATTTTATACTGTTATTGCAGTCTTGTTCTTTTAAAAACTTAGGAAGTTGGATCACAAAAGACAAGAGTTAACAGCAAGACAAAAAGGTTTTACACTTAAAAGATGATATCGATAGACTGTATACAGAAAGGAGAAAGAGGAAGTGAACTTATCAACACCGAACTCTGATAACAACGGATATGTTATAAAAGTTATAGCTACAAAAGGCTAATTGCAATTAGCAAATATTGTAAACGCACTAAAAAAGAATAGAGGTGTAAAAACTCAAAAGAGAAGTTAAAAATGGAAGGAAAAGCAATTAGACGCTCATTTAGGCGACAAATTGAAGGAATAACAACTGAAACGCCATGGATATAGTTGAACTGATGTGAATCCTTATTAAGCACCTGTTACAACAAAGATCAACTCCACATATAAAATATTGAATCCTATGAATTACAGACGTTGTTCTGAACGCGTTTATTTGAACAATTGGATCAACTGAAAGGTCTATGATGTTTAGAACAAAGGACAACTTGAATCTCGATTCGAGGATTTTACATCACAAAATATTGGTGACAATGCATCTACGATGTAATACTGCACGAATTTTTGTCACTGCATGATGTAGACTGGTAAAAAAAGGTAATATATCAGCTTATTACAGCGTTGTAAAAATCGGACTTCCTATAACATTATGAATTAGATTACTGACTTATCAGCTGTCTTTTAAAGACAAGGGCTCGTTTTGAACAGGAGCAACCGTGGAACAAGATTGTTGTGCAACAATCTTGCAAATTGATAACCTCTGTTTGTGTTGAATATCTGTATTGGAGATCGTAACATTTTTACCTGATCATTGTCTCTTTTAACAAGTAGAAAACTTCTTCAGTCGAGGTGTAAGTCTACCAATGTTATACTGATTACATGAAAGAATTCTGAAACACCTAACAATAATGTCAAAAATGTGAGGGTAAAAAGAGACTTTGTCTGTTTGAAACCGTCTACAAAAAGAACATCGCGTTTATTTTCTTCCCTGAAAGAAAAACGCTTTAGAGCTAATGGGTCCATACTTTTAAAAAAATGTAAATACTTTCAATATATGGTTATGTTGTAATTAAAAATTATAATTACAGAACGCGTGAAAAGTTATCATATACAAATGTTTTCAACAACAAAAAATTAAAATGGTGTCATTATTAGGACAGTGATATAAAGACAGGATTAATGTAAAATGTAAGCTCTATAGTATGAAACTAGTTTTAGAAGCCGTCCGTACATTGATTTTTTCGAGCTGTTATATCTCTTCATAGAAAACAGCTTGTAGAATATAAATAATATCACTTCAAAGTTCATATTTGCTTGTAAACTACCACCTACTAATGCAAACCATCCTTTTCAGAATGCATTAGAAGTTTTCAATTAGAACAAATTAAACTCTTCCTCAAACGAATGTATTTGAAATGCAATGCATTTAGTTATGCATTAGTTTTCTATGTCGAGAGTTATGGGACATTGGCTCTACATGAAAATGATCTTCTTTCGTAATGCGTTTAGCTTCTTATTGAATGATGGCTCCATATGTGCCTTCAAAAATTAATGTGCGTCAGGAGCTCATGGGCCCACCGCTTCACCATTCCAAAATCTCCGCCTTCTAAACAT
Source organism: Acanthosepion esculentum (assembly GCA_964036315.1). Classification (NCBI taxonomy): domain Eukaryota; kingdom Metazoa; phylum Mollusca; class Cephalopoda; order Sepiida; family Sepiidae; genus Acanthosepion; species Acanthosepion esculentum. Next base: position 69,189,411 of record OZ038481.1, on the reverse strand, counting down.
TTCTACCTGTGAGCATAGTTTTCGCCAAGATTATTCAATGGAAATAACGATTAACAAGTATGTCTTCACGTCTTCTGGTGCCCATTTCATTTAATTTTTCTCAGATATCTTTTAAAGAAATCTGTGATCGATCAGGCATGGTTTCCTCTTCATTTAGGATAAGACATCTTGTTCTTTCTGGCACATCCTCGCTGGTACAACGCCTACAGCTTGAGAAGGACAGCCTTTAATCCGTCAATTCGGGCTAAGGATCAATATCAGTTTCAAACACTCAACATGTTTATTTAAGACTTCGAAATTTAGAATATTTTATAAAATCTTTACTCTTTATTTACATCTGCACAGATCGAGCCTGTTTTCACCCTAGCTTCACGGATAAATGTTGCCACTATTTAGCAAAAATCATTTCTACTCAATAAATATCTATTTTATATATCAATAAAACGTGAAGCGTCTAATAATGCGAGTGTATATGAATTTGGAATTTGATAAAATTACAACTCATTATAACAGTAAAATCTAGGTTCTTCTTTTCCTCCTAATGATTAAGGAAGAACCCTAGACTTTGTTTAACATGTTGCTTCTGGAGGCGGAGTGGTGATAGTACCACTCCCTATTGAGAAACTCATTCAATGAATCCAAATATTGAAAGGTGGTGTTCTGTTAGGAACTCTTAATAAAAAATAAGCTCATACGTTTTGATCAATTGATGATCTTTTTATTAATCCACGTGAGTCAATCTCTTCAGCCATGAATATGTCGGGTAATTACAAAAATGAGTTTCAATGAGCAGAGATTCTTTTGAGATCTCACAATTGAAAATAAGGCGGGTTTTGAAAGGGAATCAACCCGATTCACTTTGCAATGATTCATTGTTTATTAATAAACGACCAAGAAAAGCGGTTAACCTTATTGATTTTGATAGGATCTTCAAAATAGTAAAAAATATCGTTTTTAATTTAAACTCGCGCAAAAATCTACAGATTTATTTGAACACAGATAATCTTTTCCAGCAAAATTTACAAGCGTCTTTTCTACTTTGCATAAATATATTTTCCTGCTGTTATCCGAATATCACGGTTACCGAACTAAAGCGTTTTATTTTTATTTCTTGTCAGATTGCACTATGCACTAAACATGTGACACACAGCAACATCAATCAAATCTACATACGATCACGGTGCTATCATGATATATCAACAGATGGTTAAGCCATTCATATTTACATCGTCTGATGCAGAAAAAAGAAATGATTTCACGCAATAAATACATACAGTAATACCCTTTTTTAATGCATCTAATTTTGTAGCGAATATTATTCATATAGAGCATTATACAGTTAAAAATTTAGATCAAAATTTACCTAATAACATGTCAGACTTGATGTACAAAACTAAATTCTAAAACTGACATTAGACTCGTTTAAATAATTCATTACCTAATCGAAAGTTACATTTTCAAATAGGTCGTGTATATATATATATATATATATATATATGTATGTATATATATGTATGTATATATATGTATGTATATATATGTATGTATATATATGTATGTATATATATATATTTTAACATACAACGTGTGTTAGTACGTACTATACCCTGTCTTCATCAGCCGCCGAATAGAGGGGATCTCAAGTCGGCGGCTGATGAAGACAGGGTATCGCACGTGCTAACACACGTTGTATGTTAAAATATATATATATATATATATATATATATATATATGATAAAATATAGTTTTAATGTATGCTATATTTATGAGTTAAAAGAGCGTATGTAAATATAAAAGTGGACATTGAAGTCACGACAGTCTGTTTCATGCTAAAGGTAATCGTTAGATCATGTTCCTTGTGTTCTTGCTCGACATTTTTTATATACACGTTAGGGATGCATTGTATTATTCTAACTGTTATTTTGGTGGTCGTGGTTTGTTAATTTGTTTATTATTTACTTAGTTGATTTACTTAGGTATTTCTTTGGATTAATTTATTTTACTTATTTTCGTTTATTTTATTTATTATTTTTATTTCTTCTTGTTCATTTTCAGTTTTCGATCTTTAAGTAACGTAGTAAAAATTTGTTTTCGTGTCAGCATTTTGAGATGAGTTCCGATCGTTTATTTAGTAGTTTTTTTTTTTCTAGGAAGGTAATTATGACTATTTTTCCTCCAGGCAGAGTTTACAGTTTTTAGATTTGTAGGCTGATATTTTTTTCTTATTTTCCATGATATTTTTGGTGTGATTTTTTTTTGTTTTTAATCTCCTAAATATGTTTAGAAAGTACTGTGCTGTTCACGTATTTACTATTTGTAAAAGATTTTTGTGTGCGTAGCTTATTTTTTCCAGTGTCCTTCAGTTACCATTTTTTCTTCGTTATCTGCTGATTTTACAGTGGCTTGGTATGTTACATTGTTCTGCAAACAACTGCCGTGTAAGGGACATGCGCATTTTATTCTGCAATTACACGTAGGTTTAATTTGTTCAGGTGGTTTGTTGATTGTTTTCCTGTTGTGGATTTTTATTATTTATGTCATGTTCTCGGTGCAGCTGTAGCTGATTTTTACTGTGATTTTGTTGAATATCTTGTAGAGAGTGCTTGTTGCGGGGAAGTGTTTTCGTATGAGTTCAATGAGTATTTTTATGTTTTTGCTGTACGGTGGGTTGAACCATTTGATGTTTCTCTTCCCTTTTTCTGCTCTCTGGTGCGTTTGTGAGTGTTACCGGGAATCCAATATCTTTTAGGGCTGTTTCATAGTCTTTCTTAACTTCGTTAAATATGGTTTCATTTGAAGAATTGACGGAAAGCGATTAATTGATTGTGGTATCTTCTTGAGTATTGATGGCGGGTTGTTGGAAGATGTGTGTATATATAGTGGTTTATCATTGGCTTTTCCGTAAGGTTTATATGTACGTTTTCTTAGGTTGAAGGTGACATCTAGAATATCTAGAAATCTTTATGATTTTTTTCTAGTTTTGTCTATGTTTTGTTTGTTACAGTTACAGTTTCCTAAGATTACGAGACTGTCGCCTCTGCAGAGTCTTGTATCATTTCTATCGATTATTTTATTTCGTGTAGCAAATATATACCTGTGAATACCTATTCCGTCAGGGATCCGTTCCCGATCATATCTCTGGGGTTGTTATTACAGGATAAGCATGTTGGGAGGAAAGTAGACAACTATAGGAAACAGTAGACAACTCTGCTAACAGAGTTAAGGAGTTTGACCAAGATCCTAACGGCTCGTTTGCATTCTGTTAGGACCGAAGAAGTGCTGTGAAGGACCAAACAATTCAGAGCAACCTGCATCTGATCCGCACGGTCATAGAGGGCGTAAAATTTCATCAATTTGGATCAGTTCAAAGCGTTCGACAGGGTCGACCATCCGTACCTGGCTGTCTTACATTAAGCTGCAAATTCAAACTCAACTTCTGTATCATTCCACCAATCCTGTGGTACAGATGAACGGAAGATAGTCGATGTTCTTTGCGTTGTCTAGGTCGATTTATCAGTGTTGTCCGCTGTCGCCTCTACTTTATGCTCTGATGGGGCATGCAGAGCGGACCTATGTGGAATCAATCTCCCTGGTAATGACGTATCCATTTTCGTGTTGTGCCGCAGTGATATCGAGGTGATACAGAAATGTTACAGGGGGCTAAGATTAACCGCTACAAGTCAACCGGCTTGCGGTTAGGCTCTTGGAAGGGTGTGGGACTTTCTAGTACCTTCAATTGGACTGACGGACCCGTCCACATTCTAGGAGTGTGATTCAGGCCGGGCATTCATCTAGAGAAGAATTGGTCGGGGCTACAAGCAAAGGTAGGAGCGTCAGTCCGAGCTTGGCTCCAAAGGCGGTTGTCCATAAAGGGTAGGGTCGTAGTGTGCGCCATTTACTTATTTCCCCTTATCCTTTACCGATTATCGATACTTTATCTCTCTGATCGTCGTATGAAAATACTTATCCTTGGTGGGGGGCGATGATCCGCAGAGACGTCTGTACCCAACGTTCGTGTCATTGGGGACTGAGAATGCCACACTTGGTACGCCTTGAGGCTGATTTTCCTACGTTTACAGATCTTTTGTGGGCAACAAGTGCTATGGTTGCTTCCTTAACATTACTATCACTCCTTTCCAGCCCGGGACTGAGTGCCGATGTAGGCCTCGGCGGCAGAAGGCTTTCCTCAATATCGGCAGGCATTGCGTATTTCTCCTTGGTGCACTGATTTTTCACGACAGGGGAAGATATTATATCGAGCATTTCTGTTCTGTGGCCGACTAGTGGCTTGTCGGCGATTTGTAGTCTTTCTGGTCCTGAACACTAACGGTGAATTTTCTTTTTCGCTTACCTGACGATTGTCTCAGAATGCACTGCCTCTCAATGACATGGGTTTCAAAGCGAGCTTGGCAGACTGGCCTGATTGTCATCGGCGAGATCGTGGGTTGGAGGAAACGGCAAATTACTCCTTCTTCGACTATCTCCTGGTGCACCCGTTTTTGGGACCCTGTCGGCGAACTATCGGCACGTATCGATCCGGAATATCTTGTCTATTGATATGGCGTACGTGTGCGACAATGTGTCGCCCCCGTGGTCTTGGGTGAAACGATTGGTGTTTCTCATGTTGCTCACCGTGGCAAGAATGGTGATGTGGGTGACGCAAACGGGCTCAATCATATGAAACGAACGTTATTCTCATAATCAGGATCTAACTGCATTCTTTATGCTCAAAGTGAAGATCAGAACTGATAAAATGTGAATTGTTTCGGCAGATTTAGCGAAGGGTGGGTACGTCTTGCGAACCTGGTTAGCATGAATCGGATTAAATTTGATTTCCTTTTTTAGTCCCTTCAAGTGACTACAGGGTGAATTACTGGCCGACACCTACCCTAGTTAAGTTAGTCTTCTTGTTCACATAATTAATGGGAGTAACTGCCAATTCTGGTCCCCTCTTTTGTTATTTTCCTTTTCAAGATTCCCTACATCTCTAGTTTTCTTTTTTTTATTTTGGCTTTTGGATCTTGATTTGACCAGCCTCTTACACTTTCTCACTCCCATATTTTCTTTTCGACTGTATGACCCACACACACACTTTTCTTATATAATTGTATATATTCCGTTACACATCACAAATCACAAACGTGTACATATTTTTGCAAAAGAAGAAATTGTACATACATATGTTCTGGGTGTATTATTATGTCCCCTATGAATACGCGGTAATTTCGTGCATGTTCGAACCGAATGGTGAAAGATGACTTCTTATGGTGCTTGTATCAGTTGCTAGAACAGATCGGTCGGGAATCGAACTCGCTAGGAGTAGAATAGTCACGGATAACCACCCTCTCCCCACTCCCTATTCGGCTTTGTACCGCAAATAATGTATGTCATTATTAAATAAACACAATACATATTTTCTTCTTCTGGATGTACACGATCATTGTTCTCCACAATTTCCTTTTCTTTGTAGCTATTATTAATATTTGTCTTTTTGTTATCACTCCTAAAACTTGCTCCGTCATTCATTTATTCAAACACACTAGGTAGGGTATGCGTTATTTTCCACAGTCCCATTTTCTTTCACTTCGTCCTCTGTGTATCAAAATTTCCAAGCTCTCTTTCCTCATTATGTGCTCTAATAATTTCAATTGTCCATTCTTGGTGTTACTATATATTAAAAAGTGATAGTTTATTGCAATACATTTTTTAAACTTAATTTAGTGACCCAATTCAAGTTAACAGTTAAAAAGAACGCTTCATGTAAGTTCCAATAATTATTGTTTGATACGAATCAAATTGTTTAAAGTTGTATATCGTAGTGGTTGATAAGTACAAACACAAAATCATCATAGATAGCCTACTGTCCTTTTTCAAGGGAGCCTATAGTCTCCACTCTCCACATATTTAAATTATAACACCACTACATCACCGGAAACGCGTATGAGTTTAATGTCCCTTTAGATCAGTTACGTTTCCTATACACCAGTTCCGTGACATTTTCTCTAATTTTCTTTCCCATTCGTGATATATTAATCGTTCTCATTTACGGTGTATCTGAGGCTAGTCAGCATTTAAAATAATGTTTTCCTTGGCCAATAGAATCTCATTTGGAGGTTACTGGCCATCTAAATTCATACTTTCAGAGAGATTAATTTTCTGATTAGATTTTTAACTGGGTATATGAAAAAAAAATTACCTTCATACCGATTTTTACTGCTTGAAACCTTCATTCTGCAGTCCCGTTCAATTTTGGATAGTAAGGTGGTTCTTATATGGGATTCAACCAATATTCCATAACCAAGAACAGCGTTATTATCCATAAACTATGGAGTTTTATTCGATAGATTTGATATTCCATGTCAAAAAATACTCGAAATATTTGCCTCACAGTACAATTGTCAAAACCCGAACAACTTGAGGCCACCCCAAGAAAGAGTCAATTTGAATAAGTAACAATTCAACACCAGTAATATAAGCATGGTCCATGTGGAACCTATTCCAAGACTCCAGCTCTTTTGGCCATAGTAAATTAACGTCAACGTCACGTGACTGTACAGACCAACCTGTTTTTATTCTTTTCTCTGTTGCAGTAATCTAGGTACCTCCAGTCAATTTTTCGATACCTAAGGTTTAAAATGAATTTTTACAAATGAAAAAGCATTCTTAAAGATTTATTTTAGATTTAATTGAAAGCTAAAGGATTGAATTTATTATTTCCATTAAATATTCTATTTCAGATAGAAATTATATAGATTGGAATATCAAATATATGCTCGATTTTTTAAAAATTTCTTAAAAGCGGCCATTTTCTTAAATTTTAAGAAATTTATAAACAAAAATAATTTCGATTTTAAAATTCTTCCTAAAATAAATTATATATTTCTGATAGGTTATTTGAGTAAAATTAGAAAATTTAAAGTTAAATTAATCTGATTTGTATCCAAATATTTCTCAACGATCTGTCTGAATTTTTTCATGTCTTTATTCACGTTATCGATGTTATTGAGAAGTTACGAGGTGATGGAAGCTACTATGGATGACCAAAATTGGTTTTTAACTAGTAATTTTTAAATATTAACATTTTTTCAGCATTTTCTTTTATTTAATAATTCTTTTAGTCTGGGTTTCGTTTCTTAGGTTTTTAATCTTATCTTATTTAATAACTTACCAACTTAAATAAAAAATTACTTCAATGAAATATGACTCAAACTAAAATAAATACCTAAAATAAAAATATTTAGTAAAAAAGTAATTAACAAAAATTAAAACTAACTTAGAAATTTTGAAAGGACTTTTTGCAAACACGTTAACGATGTGAAACAGAACTGAATATTGAAGGGAAATAATTGCAGTGACCTTTTTAAGGATTATGTCATGTCCCATAGATAGAAAATTAGGAACTTTTTTTCACTAAAAATTATTTTTAAAATTATTTTTAAATATTAGGGTTCAAACGACTTTTATAAGCTTTACAAATTCCGATTCGTAAATTTACTTTTCACTTAACCATATCACCAAATTGCATGTTTAAAAGCAATGAAGAATTTTAAACAATTTTTGAAGCATTAATATTATAAATAAATAACATTTTAAAAAAATGAAAACAATTCTTGTAAAAATACATTATTCATCGAAAAAGTTTTATTTCTTCAGACAATAATGTCCTTAATATAACTTATTTACAAAAGCAAGTAAAAGCTTTTCTAATTAAATAATGTCATAGTTTTTTGCATTTTTTTTACAATTCAGAGCAGGTTTTCGATTAAACGGGTAACTGTTTTACAAGAAAAATTGATGATTTACTTTCTCTAAAGAGTCCTGTTTTAACTAATAAAAAAATCCCACTCTTAAAAATTTAATTTCTCGAAATTTCATGAAAATATATAAGGGGGTGAAAAAACATGTAAAAAAAATATTTTTTATCAAGATTTTCTAAAAAAAAATTTCAAAAATAATTTCATTCATTTCTGAATATTTTCTGAAAGTTTCATTAAGATCCGACAATTATTTGAATTTTGCAAGAATTTCCAAATCAATGTGTGTTTTCCTCGGGAAAAGGGCAAAATAAAACGAACTTTTTTTTCTCTCGTCGACCGCTGTCATAAAAAAAAAGATTTTTGGCCAAAATTTTAAACCTGCTAGAAAGGAGTAACAAATTTCAAAAAATAATTAAAAAAATACTTTGGTCTTTCCTCTTAATAATAACATAAACATTTTGATGACAAAACTTTGTTTTCGTTGAGGTATGGGCCTTTTTTCATCATGCTATACTGCTTTTTTACGCGACCTTGTGGAGGTACTTACAGTAATTCCTCAGTGCGCATTATCATTTACACTTTTATAACATTGTTTTTCATAGTTTCTGGTGATATAATTAAGTCACTATTACATATTTTGTCATCATTTCTAGTTAATTTAGGTTTAATTTCTTCATAATTTATTTTGGTTTTGTATTAATCACTCCATGAATTTCTTCTTATTCTCGAGACAATTCTAATCAGTATTGAATCATGGCGGATTTCTGAAGCTACTTCATCTATAGTTAAAACATCAGTGAAAAAATTATCTTCAGTATTTTATGCTGTGTTTTCTTTTGATTCGAGTCTGAAACATCCTTGCATCAGTACTCAATATCAAAAATCAAATGCCATTAATTTTCTAGCCCATCATCATGATATGACTTTCGGTAATCTCTTACTTGCATTAAAAATAAATTCTAAAGGCACAGGATCCCATTTCAGTAAAAAAATTTCAAATTGTAGGAACTGATGATCATGTGTAATTGTACCAACAATAGAAAAAGTCTGTTCTTCTATATTTGAATAAGTGTATTCTACAGCTGTCAACCTTCTGGTCAGGTCCATCACTAAGTTAAACACCTAGATAATATTCTAGATATAGAATGTTTGCTTGCATCTGTAACAGAGAGAGTTTGGGAACAACACAAAAACACACACACATATGTTTTTTTTTTTTTTTATTGAAATTGGAGTAGATTTGAACAGCGAAATTAGATCAGAACAATTTTGTTTACTGATGGGAATATGATCTAGCCCATTTGGAATTTTGTCATTAGGAAGACAATGAAAAATGATCGGAATAATTTTTATCGGTTAAAATTTGAAATAGAGCTAACAAAAGCTATGAGGAACTTTGAAATTCACATGATTTGGGGTTGAAAGCGGCACCTGTGATAATCGGGTAAGGATCAAGGGTCGATTTATGATCAGCCAGGTTTATCTATATAAACGCGCACAGAAATCTGTTGACAGAGTGGTTAGCTCGTCTGCGGTCGAGTGCAGTAGAGCTGGGTAGAGAGAGGTCGTAGACTAGAAGTGACGTCAGAGATTGGAACCAAACGCCCGCTAACATATTTTGTTGATATAAGTACGAAGAAGCGAATTACTCCTCCAACAATCTAAGGCTTCTACTGTTACTATTATTACTACCACTGGAAACGGAAACGTCCAACAAGCTACAATAATCAGAGAGTGGTTGGCTCGTCTGCCGTCGAGTGCAGTCGAGTTGGGTAGAGAGTGATCGGAGAGTGGAAGCGATGTCAGAGATTAGAACTAATTATGTCCTTTTCTGTAACCCGTTTCTTTTCTATACTATTCTTTTCTGCTTCTTTTCAACAATTCAACCATTGAATAGTTGTTTGTCCAGCTTTCTGCGGATATATATTTTTTTTTATTTTTTTTTTATTTTTTGGTACATTCTAAATTTCTTACACAGACTCTCCAGCCGTGTCTACATCTTCAGTCGACCGTGAATGGATGAACATCACTTCTGCTTTCTGGATCAAACCAAACGCAACGTGGGCAGGAAGCAGGATTAATCCAGTGGACCGGTCGAATGATCTACGGATGCTCAGGGGACCTACGGTCACTCCCTTAAGTTCAGTTAAGACCGAGTAGACAGCTCAACCCAGAGAGTAAGACATCGGAGGATGAGGGGCTGGGGCGAAAGTTTTAGACATCTGTTATTAATATAACATTTTTTCGTTGATCAGAATTTAATTTATCATATTTATGAGGATTCACTACGGATAATTTTTAAAACACTTGATCTATTTCAGTTATCAAACTCTTCTTGGAATCAATGTAACTTTACTGCTATTGTCCACCTGCATATCTAGCTCCACATTGTTCAACTTGATTTTTATCATATTTTTTCTGCTTTTAGAAAAAGATACCTTTGTTGCTTCATGGATTTTGTGGAAGATGTTCAACGCATTCCACACTCTTCTTCATACATTTATACACTAACTGGAAATGATACAGTTCCCTGCATTTATTGTATAATTCTCAAAAAGCTGGACATTTCTCTTTGTTCAACTCGTGTTAGCAACCACAAAGTCTGCATTGAGAGACCTTATTCGTTTTATTAGTGTAGTAGGAATCATTAACTTCCAAATCAACTTATATCAGTATTGTTAAAATGTAAGTTGCTAAATTCAGCAAGCATTGGGATACATATATCTCAATTGTACCTGTTCATATTCAATAGTTTGATCAACTTGTCCTAGTTCCTCAAACCCGCAATATTGAATTACATTCTGCAATTGATGATTTTATGATTAGTTCAGAAGACACTTAATGCATTGACATGGATTTAGTTTTCTCATCAAAAAATAATTTCTTTTCGGTCTCATGTTGTTTCTCATGATTTGATGGTATTTCTTCATAAGACAAGTCCTCTAACTTTCTCGATGAAGCCATTAGAGATACTTTCATTACTGATTCACACCTCCGCTGTTGTCATGAATAAATTCGTAATTTCATTGTAACCACAAACTGCCCTGTTGTATTTTAAATTCTGACAGCGTCGGCAAAAAATATCAGCCAAACTTCGACAAAAATGGAGACATTCGGTAATAACTAGGATCCTATTGGTGGTGTGGTAAAGTCGTATATCGTAATTATCTATAATCAAGTAGTCACACAAATTGAATTTGGACAACCTACTGTTCTTGTCTTGTCTATTTATAATTTCTACTCTTCACAAATTTGAATTATACTGCCATTAAATAAAATGTTCTAAGTTTAGATTTTTTTTTTATTGTAAAAATTAACTTTAAAAAGTTTTAACAGCAGGTTTCCTTCCTAAAGTTTATTTGAAGTAGTATGGAATGTTAACATTTTGATTATGTCATTATTTTCTCTTTGAGTTACGTTTGCTATCTATTATTGTTGTTACTGTCGTGTGGAGGCTTCTGTTATATGTTACCGTCTTTTTTTTGTGATTATGTAGCGCCAGTAATCAAATTTGGGAGAAGCATGATACCCGCTAAGAGTTACAGACTTAATCTCCTTGAAGCCATTTTAACAAGTGATCCGAGAAAGCGGTTGTATACAGTTAACAATTTAGATATTTCTCAAAATGTTTGACGCCATGCATCACATCCATATGAAAGCTTTGATCTGATGAGAATCTATCAGAACATACTCAAGTTTTTTAGGTTAATGTTTTGGCTTTGTAGCAATTTGCGGTGTTGGGCCAACCTACCTCTAGTGCAACCTATTCTGTGTTTAATTTTCTATAGTAAATTTACTATAACTGATCCATATAACGCGGTATTTGAAGTGTTTAGTATTTACTAATTCAAACTCCTGATATTTTTATAACCGATTCAAGGTATGTGCCATCACTGCTTTCATTCTCATTCCATATCATAGTTTGTTTTGGAACGGTTTAAGTCATATTTCTTGAAACACTTGGTAGAATATGTTAATTTTGTTCAAAATCATTATTATCCCAACCATAAATTCGTAAGTCATCGCCATATTTCCCTCATGATTTGTACACTGGCTTCGGGAGGGGAAAAGCAGGGATGCTGATTTCTATTAATAGCTTCACTTAGGTTGTGGCATGAATTGCTTAAATGATTAGTGCCCATCTTTTAACGTATGTGCTTGTATTAGGAAATAGGAAAATATTTGTCTCTCATTTCCTCTTTGTACTCTTGATGAGTTCTGAAATGTTTCTGTATTGATGTACTCGCCAGGTATGTATGGTTTTATGGACCAATATAGTTCCTCTATAAGATCTAGCTAAACATTTAGTTGAAGGCGGTTTCTAAAGGATGAGACGATGAGGTCTCAGTGTTGCTGTATGCTGTTGAAAGAACTATATAGAGGTATATATATATATATATATCTTTTGGAGAGATGTGTAATTTCTTAAAGTTATTTGATGGCATATATGACATCATTCCTCCACTTACTAGAACGAAAACCAAATTAGATTGGGAGGATTTGACTTTCATAAAACGACGAGAGCATAGTTAATATAATGTTCATTAGTACGTTCATCATAATGGATCCAACTAAGATAGCTGTGAATGTCTGAGATTCTTCAGGATTACCTTTTTTCTTTCATTCTGTATTAATGTGTGACATAACCCTCTTTGCGGATCCCTTTCTAGACTTCTTTCTGGAAACGGAGAAACTTATTGAATTCCAGTGAGAGGTAATTTTTTTCAAAAGTTCAGCTTCAGTGTCAACTGATGCATTATTATTATTATTTTAACTTCCTCATCACTAGTTTTGTTGTAGTTTATGTTTGGAGACAGACTTTGGAACGATTATATGTATATTGAGTATGTATATATATTTCCGTGAGCATCTTTAGTTTAGTGATGTCGGCGTAGAAATGTGGCTTCAAGTGTTATCTGAGACCAGAACATTTGTTTGGGTTGCGATTGTATTATGTTCCCGTGGTTGTCTCCCTTTTGCACATTACAACACATCGTCTACTTAAACATTGGAAAAAATGTACTAACTTATCACCCCAGTACACGACAACATATGACAAATAATATTGATATAATTTATAAATAATTTTAAACAAAAAATCAGACAGAAGCATAAACTGCAATAGTAAATGCACGGACCAGCATGTTCATATTAGTTGCAACGTTTTGGTTCTGGTTCACTCCATTATACTTAGTAACCTTCTTATGGTTGAACCCTTGCATTCCGCATGTAGGATATCTCATAATGGTTGATACTCATCGGTTTTATTTATTCATCACTTGTCCGTTTCTTCTACTGAAGTAAAGTTTGTTTATAGCAACATCAGTCTCAGAGGACACAACTGTTCGGGAACCTGATATTGTTTCATCAACGCTTTTGTCCACGAGACCATATACCTCTTGTAATTTTGAGGCCTTAAACTAAATGGCGGTATTCAGGTGCTGGAATTTATGAGTGACATTCATTTCATTCTTAATCACAAGTACCAATTGACATTTATCTGGTTTCTATGTCTCGTAACTCGTTAGGGCCGTAGAGGCACCACAACAGGTATTTCAGCCACAATAGCAGTGGGCGAGGTAGCCCGAGAGAGCCCAAACCTCATTCAGAGTTTTTCCTTCTCGTAGACCGGTTGCTACACAAGGCTATAGGACCCAGTCTGTTATTTATCAATAGCTGGATGGAGAAGATATGGATTCATATCTTCACCAAGGATAATAGCATGTAATTGAATATAATGATCTCGATTGGAATTCGAAATCGGGTCTCCGACTCTTCATGTGCGCTGAGTCTCTTTCAATCGTCATATCTTCTAGTGTTGTTCTGTTCTATTATCTTATATTTTACGTGGGTTGATGATCTCGTTTCCTTTTGATGTTCATCCATTCTTATTTCAAGGGGCCACTGATTCCATGCTTGTATTTTTTACACAGATTCATAATATGGAATACATACAGTTCTTATTGATGTTTTCTTTCGAGGTGGATCTTAATTCGGGAGAGATATCTTCGAAGTGTTGAACTGCTTCTGAATATAGTCTTGATGTTTTGTAAATTACAGATATTTTGAACCTTTTCTGTTCTTGTTCTTAGAATTTGATGTTATACTTGCAGGGTAGTTGCTATATTGAAGAGTGTTTCTAATGCTTATCATCTCCTGTTGACATGTGTCCAGATCGCTACTTATAAGTTTGACACTAACTCCTAATTTCTAATGCCTAATCATTAATTAATATGTTTGATCATCTTAAGAACGGAAACAGACAAAAAGAAATGTCATTCCCTTAAAACAAATATGAGATTAATCTAAAAGAACACGCTAAAATAATTTAATATTTTGTAAAGATGTTCATTTAGTAAAAAAAACTTACATATATTGGTAATTATATAAATCCATGATGTTATTTTTTCTACACGGTTAGGTAAGTTAGTGATATTGAGATTTACAGTCAGGGATCCGAAAGAGATTTAAGATTGGATATATTTTTATCATGTAGCTCTGCCTTCAGGTACTATTGATGTGATATAATCCTCTGAAATGGCAGTCTGAAAAGTAATTGGGTTCCATTCTGTTATATTTGTTCGTACATGCCCGAGCACACACGCGGACGCGTGTATGTAACCCGTTCTGGCTATCGGCGACATTACAGGATTAGAAAGAGCACAAATAGAAAACACCCTGACGTATAAATAAAACCATAAATAACAGAATTTCTATTTCACCGTGCAAAAAATTCCGATCACATTCCAGCTGTTATTCATTTCCTTATCTTTGATACGATCTGCAAATTACTCAGTAAAAAGAGAAAAAAACAGACCCCACCCCTAAAACCAACCGTATATACTGACTGGGGCTTCTACATGTAATTCGCCGATATAATTAAAACGTATCGTCCATGTGATCAGCAGAAGACTTAATATCAAGGGATTGATTAGGTTCGTATGCGCAATGCAAATCAAATTTGTTTTGTTTGTTTTCCTCCTAGAATGTCATTAGAATTTGGTCTGGTGAGCAGAACACGAGATTCAATGCTAAAAAGAAGCACAACAAACTGACTATTTATAAAAGAAATCTTACAAAAGCTACAGTGATAACTGACCATTCAGAAGATTAGCGCTAGTAAAACTGTTTTTTTCCATCTTCGTTATTTACCTGTTCTTCTCTCATTTTTCCTCATTTCTTTTATACATGTTCAAGTTTCTTTTCACCTCTTTATTCTTTCAGAATTTCTTCTTTTACCACAATCTCTTATTCCTTTTCATTGTAGCCATCGTTTACTTTGCAATTTGTTTTCTTTTTTCTTTGTCTCATATCTTAGGTCTCTAATTTAATGAATTTATCTCATTCTCTAATTATTTTTTCAGCTCGTATTCATCTCTGTTCCTCCTATACTCGTATTTGTCACATTTTCTTCTTGTTTGTAGTAGGCCGGTTTTCTGTGTTTTTCTGCAAGATGTCTTCTTCATGCTAAGTAACCGTCTCCTTCGCGCTTAAACTTATCTTTCTCATTCGCTTATTTTAGGGAAAATGACTTCTGTAGAATTATATTTCCTAATGAATATTATTTCTTATATTTACTGGAAATACATTTCTTACCTGTTTTTCTTTCATCTTTATCATTTTCTTTCAGTTTTTGTCTAAAAATCCTTTTTCGTCATCTCCTTACTTAGATAAGAACATTATTTTACTTTAAATAGTAAATGAAACGTGAGAAACTGTTTAGAGAACTACTGAAACCGTGCTCTTCTAAATATACCGAATCTGTTGTTTATCAAGATTGTTGAGTATCAATTTCAAATCTGAGAATCATTAAATTCCAAATGTACCAATGATTATCACAGTTCAAATGACAATACTTACAGGAGCATAAGTGTAGAAAATTTTTATAGTACATTTAATTCACTGGTTTACAAAAAATATTGAGAATATATGTGAATATATATATACATATATATATATATATATATATATATATATATATATATATATATATATTACTAATATTGAGGTTCTGAATTAAAATTATTGAACACTTTTGCTCTGTAATCTATGTTATTTTGGTTTCACATATGACATTTAATATATTGCATATAAATTAAAATGTGTTTATTCTATTACAAAGGCATATTACAGAATAAAAAATCAGCATAGATACAGAGCAGTGACAGAACTAAATCACTTGGCCAATACCATACATTGTAGTACAGCAGTCCGTGGTGAGTTTTGTGGATAGTCTCGCGTACCTTACTTCCAATATGTCCCGCTGGAGCATCCAACAGAAGTCCACCATCATGCTGTGGTTCCACTTGCCTTGATGAAATAAGCTAATTGAATTGATTGTAGTAGTTATTGTAGTAGTATCAACCATGAGCAATCATGAATATTTGATTAAGTCCAAACCTCCACTGTAACCAGATTAAGCCCTACATTGTGATATCTAACAGAAACTGATCTGTAATTGATTTTCTTCAGTGTTTCCTTTTTAATCCAACAATGAAATAGAAACAGTATTCATAGTAATAACAAATGTAACTGCCACAATAAGATGGGGATTTATTTCTAAAGTAGGCGATCCATGATTTGGGTCTTGTCTCACACTTGGATTCGGTGATATACTGACAGCATCAGTAAAAAAAAAATAGTATTAACAATAGTAGTAATAAACTGCTATTTTAAAGAATGTTGAAATCGTATTAATGTTAATATCCATTTAACAATATCAAAAGCAGAAATATATATTTTGACAGTGATATGCAGTCCGTTATTTTATCTTTATTTACCTTTAGCATTCAACCGATATTGCGTGATTACCATAAGCATTGCGCAACATCATCATTGAATAATCTCATGATGGAGAAATTTATCAAATTTTACATTGTACGATAGTGAGAATCAAATTTACTACCCATGGCCTGCTACAATAACTTACTATCACTCTAAGGAAGGAGATTGCCTTGATAATTCTTGTTCGACCCGGTTGCTAGGACAGTGTGATACTATATATTTACTGAATTTATTCCACTAGCAATTGTATACGAAACTTCCTAATCAACATTTTAGGAAAGGTTCAATTTGTATATTAATGTACAAAATGCATTGGTAGAAAGTCAACCAGAATAAGATGCAGGAATTGGCTGTTTCATTTCTTTCTACAGATTTTCACAGAATTGGATCATTCAATTACAAGAGCAGTGATATTATTTACATTACATATAGAAGTAGCAATTGATGTATTGTTAAAAGTTGATCTATATTCATTTTTAACTTTTTTCTATCTTTACAACATAACTGTTCCGATTTAGGAACTGATTTTTGTCACTGTCAACCTTTTTCCCGATGTGATGAACGTGACATCGATAATAAGAAATTTGTCATAAATTTTCAGTTCCAATAAACAGTGATGAAAAACGAAGATCCTTCCTATCTTGAGGAAACGTGGCTCTGACTAACATTGTCACCCCCGAACGTTATTTATCATACTCTAGTAATATTAAAGATATTTTGAAGAGAAGCGCAAGTAAGAATCAATTACCTATACCAGAATAACTAATTGACTCGAGTCAGTCGTAATTCATGAATGCAATTATAATTTTGATTAGCATTTACTTTTGAGGAGATAAAAATATTTAGGTACAAATGAGAAAAAAGTTATTGATATTCGAAACTTTACATCCAACAAAGTAATTTCCAGTATTAGAATGACTAAATCTCGTATTTCACGACTTTATTCATACTTGATAATGCTGATCTCGAAAAAGAACACGTTTTTACTCGATATTGCTACATTCCTATGTTGCGAAAAATAATGCAACTGAAATATTGCATAATCCATTACAGGATACTGGCACAAATCTTATTCAACGAGTTGTCTTTTGTTTAACACTTTGAAACCTAATAGAGATCTTGCTTAAGGTATCTATCGGTTTTGAAAAGGTTGTCGTTCTCCTAGACTGGTTGCCCACCATGGCTAATGAGTCCAGTCTGTCATGCTATTTAACCCATAGCTGTGGAGAGAAGAGATGTATTCATAATTTTCCGAAAGGTATTTGCGTGTAATTGAACGTAATGAACTCGGCTACTATCCCTTACACCACCTGCACATCCTCACATTCCTATATTAGCGAATTTCAAAGTCCCAAAATTTTCATCTCCTATTTTCATATTAAAAATTTTAATATTTTCTATACCATTGCAACTAAAAAATTGCAGAAAATTATAATTCGTATAACGACAATATGCAAATATTGCATAACGCAATAGTGTCCAAAAAACTCTTCACTCGTTCCATTATTCACAATATCTTCTCAAAAAACTGGAACAATCTTTATATGGGATTTACATTTTGCTTTAAGTTATAAAAGCGTAAAATGCTGAAATTTGTCTTGTCTCTCATCTTTAATGTTAGAATAAATAACGAAAAATGTGACAATTTTTATAAATTCTTTAAAAAGTGCTGACATGACAGTTGTCGCATAATTGAAATTGATTTTTTCAACAAAATTCGTGAAAACTAAATGCTGTTAATGCCTTTTAAGTATAAAAAGAGGACGCATATTTTCGTCGGCACAATGCAATAATTTAAATCGGAAATTCAACTCCACTTCAAGCTAATTTAGAGATTGATAATTTCGCTGCAAGAAATAGCACATTTAAAAAATATGATGACACAAAGTTAAAATTTAATAATATTATTAATACTAATTTTCATAAGAATAAAATTACGATATCACTTGTAATAAAATGAAAACAATTAATGCAAAGTTTTTGTGTAGTTAATTAAACTGAAATATATTGATAAAAATTTATGCAAATACAATGACATAAAATATGCATTGACACGCGTACAAACTAATAAATTTTCCATTTCATGTACTCACATAAACAAAAAGTCTTACATATACATGATAATCCTCTTTTATACATACAGACACATAAAAAATAGATGAGGAAATAAGCAGAAATAAATTCCAATTAAATATTGATAACAGCGTTTTAAAAATTTTCTGTTACTGAAAACTGTCTGCATGTTATTGAAAATGTCTGCTTGTCTGTAGTGCTTAGCAACAAGCTCTTTTCTGTAGTTATTTTCGCATGCAAATTAATATGCAAATATTGCCTTTTGTGTATTGTCGGCCACCTCTTGACTGCGTACGTTTTTCAGAGAATTTTTCTCGTAACTGTCCTATAAAAACAGTCGTTCATAATTTTACAAATATAAGACTTGGTGCTAAATCAGAATTGTCACTCTTGTGAAATTTTGTTCCAAATCAGTGCCTCTATCCCAGCGTATCTATGTCTTATTTAGTATATTCGTCCATGATAATCATTTTTCACTACACACCGTGTCAGAGAGAACTTTTACATCTCTTTGTGGGTTTCTTATATGCTTTTTGTTTGTTTGTTTGTTTTTTTTGCTTTATTCACTCACTTTGATTTCTCTTTGATGTTTCTTTTTTCTTTTCATTTTTCCGTTTTCCATTTTCTTTAAAATGTTCATCATACCGCTTTTCAATATTATTCAATCTCCTCTCTCTTTTTATAAATTATTATTATAGTTCTCTATATGTGTACAATACGTCTCTCTTGACAAAGACCAACTTAGTGAACACCTAGAGAAAGATCAGATATTTTCACGGATACTTATGAAAAGAAGTCAATTACGGTAAAAGAGCAAAAATATTAAAAAATATCATTTTAAAAATTTCAAGTTTTCAGATAAAAACAGAAAAATATAGTTCGAAAGGGTGTCCGAAAACAAAAGAAAATGAATTCACAAATGACAAAACGTCATATATATATATATATATATATATATATATATATATATATATATATATATATATATATATATAAGTAGCAGTCAAAATGTTGAGAAGCAAATTAAAAAAATCTCTATTTACATACAACCACAACAAATTGTTTATGTGTGCCGTTTGTTCCTACTCAAAAACAGTGGAGACGGTTGTATTTGGTGCCATTAGCTATATTATTCAAATTAGTCGCAAGTTTCTTGATTCAAAGTCGGAATTGTGGCTTCAAATGGCGAAATGCAACTAAAACAAATCAGTAGAGTTTGGGACTTTAAATAAATGTAAACTACCCATGCAGCCTGTTTTGATTCTTAAAGTCAGCTGATGTATAAAAAAATAACAAAAAGAATTTGTTGACAAACTTTTTTTTCATAATTTGCCTACATTTTCTTGGAATCACGCTCTAGAAGTAAAAAAGATGGAAGGAAAAATTATTTTTTTAAAATTTTAATTTATTTATATCACAATCTAAGAAGAAAATCCTTACAGTAGTGAGCAGATGGACTCCAATTAAAAACTGTGCTATTTAATAAACTCTAACGTTTCCCTTTGATTTTAAAAATGTTTAAAATTCAAAATAACCCAGAAAAGTTATACATTTTGTAATGTGTTCAGAAGTTTTTAAATGTTCGTACTCTTAAGTCTCACTAAAATTGCTCATAAATTTAGATAATTGCTCGCTACAAAAAGATTCTTGAACTTGACTCTTAATCTCTAACAAGACTGTATACCAGGATAAACTAATAGAAACTTTTCACGATGAATCTGATATTAACATTTCTGATAGTGAATATAAAAATTAAAAGGATGGGCAAAAACTAGAAAAATACAAAAATCAAACAGCCTGTTGAATTTAATAAAATTTATTTGATTGAGTTTGATTCCTATACGGTGTTTGTCCCTCAAATCAGTGGCAGCATTCCTCTCTCATGTCCAAGAAACTTGTGAATTGTGTTATTGATTTATCTTCTGTCATTGTTTGTTTTGTGTGTGCGTGCGTGCGTGCGTGCGTGCGTGCGTGCGTGCGTGCGTGCGTGCGTGCGTGCGTGCGTGTGTGTGTCATTAATCAGAGGCGGAATTTCCTCCACTATGTCCAAGAAACACTCGGGGTTTTTGGGGTTTCTCTTTATTTTTTTATGTGTCGCTCATTAGTTATCCATGCCCAAGAAACAGCTTGGTGATACTGCGTGTTCGTTTTTCTTTTTTTACTTTTTGTATGTCTTATTAGCCAGTGGCGGCATTTCGGCCATTATCTCATGGAAAAAAACCTGAAGGATTGTGTTTTTACGTTTGTCTTTTCAATTTTTGTGTTTTTGCATCTGATTGCATCTCAGTCAGTGGTAGAATCTTGAAGTGCATGTGATACAATGTGCGCATATATAAATAAAAGTAAATATATGGCATTCTTTTGTGTGGTCTCCTTCCCAATAGCTGTAACATGATGTCACAGCAAATCATTTCAAAATTACAACTCCCCAAAGAATACCAGGATGTAGACAAAGAAATTTGTTTACCTTAGTTTTTCAACTATGTTGCCTGAATTTGTAACATACTTCTTCTGACAAGTGACGTGGGATGGTTATCATGAGTAATGCACATTAGAAGAAAAGAAATTCAGTACTCCACGATACCAACACATTTAATATATATATATATATATATATATATATATATATATATATTACCAAGGCGATTAGGAAGCTAATTAAAAATGAAAACAAATCATGCTATGGAATAATGGAATATCCCCCTGGAATATACAAACTTTACGGTTTCTCTAGTACCTACAAGATATGCGCCTCATACAAACCGGAGAAAACTGTAACAAGAATTTTAAACTCTTTCCGTGGAACAATCAACCAATCACTATATATACACGAGAGAGAAAGAAAGAGAGAGCATCGGAAGCCAGTGACATCTATTCTTGCACAGATATACGATTGGCAGCAAAAATACAAAATTACAATTTTTAATTTATCAAAAGCGGTTTTAAAACCTTTTAATTTGAAAATTTAATTTCAAAAAGATTTTATGGAATTTGTGTTTTTCTCTTTTGATATATTGATAAAACTAAATATGTGTGTCTTTTGGTAATGAATGGAAAAATGAAAGGAAACTTCTCGATATCTTGATTGTTTTTTTTTTCTATTTTGTCATTTCGTTTGTGAAGCAAACTTATCGGAAGCCATTACACCCTTTCCTTTGGGCCACATTTTCATTTTTCTGTAATCCGAAATGGTTCTTTCTTTAATTAGCTTAGATAAACTAAATTTACTTTACCATTGGAAACAAATTTTACTTCAGATGGTTACTTCTACCTACCGAATTTCATAAAATTAAATTAGCAACATTATTATTTGATATCCTCATCAACACTTACTGTTTCGGCCAGACAGGCAGCAGCAATGTATATGCTAAAGGAAGTGACAACACTTTCCTCGGTACAATTCCCAATGATTTCAGGTATCTCTAAGGCATCTTGTGAAGCATAAATATTCCTGAAAACAGTCCCGAGTGCGCCAACCACAAAAGCGACAA
>OZ038481.1:69022306-69162306 GCA_964036315.1 Acanthosepion esculentum | reverse complement strand
CTAAAACTTCGTAATTGCAGGTTATATCTATTGTAAATATGTTTATTTATCTAATTTAATGTCTTTGTCCTATTTATTTTTAGAATTTAGTCAGATTTAAGCTAAATGCGTGACCTCTCCAAGTTCAAAAAAGGGCAAATTGTCGGAGCTCGCAATTCGAGAAACAGGACAAAACCTCTAGCAACTGTAAGGGAACGACGTGCATTGTAACGCAATGTGGAAAAAAAGCATCGGACTACTACGGCCAAAGTGACTGCTGAGTTGAATAATCATCTGAATAGTCCAGTTTCTACTAAAACTGTTCGTCATGAGCTCCATAAGTCTACATATCATGGAAGAGCCGCCGTAAGAAAACCTCTTCTCTCCACTCGCAACATTCAGAAGAGGTTGAAGTTGTGCAGAGATCACAATTGATTTATTTCTGAAAATACAGAAATTGTGGCACAAGGCCAAAAGAGGGGGAGGGGTAAAGGCTGGTCGTAACTAACTATCCTATACCTAGCTAATCAGATTCGCGATCCATTCATACATTACAATTGACACATTCACCACAAGAACTCGTCCGTCACCATTCAATCCTCCATACACCATAATACCACAACTTTACAAGGGGAACCTACAAAAACGCGCCCCACACCATAAAAATTGCATGATGATACAATACATTAAAATTCTAATAATGACAAGATGAAAGGGGAGGGAGATGAACCCATTAACAAACAAAAATTCAACAAATTTTAAACTAAACATAATTTATGTTAGTAGGGCCCGTCCAACCCTCAAAAATAGAGAGGCCGCTGTATTCTGTCCAGAGGACAAAATCAAGAAGCACTCTCGCTAAGGGAGTGGGAAAGAGATAAAATAACTTGGACATGGGGAAATAAAAGGCTGATCCAGTTGAGATGAAAAGGAGGCCAAAACAAACTAGGGAGGTTGGGAATCTCGACTTGGATCATAACTAAAATGATGGCCGGGAAACAGGCCGGGAACAACACTTACTCTTATTAACTAGGTACACTTAAGCTTGTCTAACCTAACCGAGGGGAGGGTTCCACAGGAAACCACCCCGATGTGACTTTGGTTGACCTAGAAAAGAAAATCAAGGCTAACCCCGTTAAAACGAACCAAGCTCGCCTCTTTTACCCACCTTTTGCTGAAGACTGTCGAATGCAATCGTCTTCTATCAGTTCTAATCTTCATCTTGAGCTGATGCTCAAAGAATCGGATTAGATCCTGATGCGAAAGACTATTGCCTCGCAAGACTTCCTCCTTTCGCGTCGTCCATATCACCATTCGAGCCGTGGCTAGCAGCGTTAGAAACACCATTCGTTTCACCCCGGAATACGGGGGCGACACATTGTCACACGCGTATGCGCGATCAATGGACACGAGTTCTTCGGGAGCGAGACGAGCCGTCAGCTCGCCGACATGGTCCCATAAGGGGCGAACCCGGGGGCAATGGTAGAAGGCGTGCGAAGCCGTTTCTTCTAATCCAAGGACACACCGTTCACAGTCTGGCAAATCCGCCAAGCCCCATATGAAAGCCTTGTCGTTGAGAGGCAGCCGATTCCGAGCCAATCGCCAGGTAAGCGAAAACTCAGGGTTACTGAGATAATCCGCCGCTGGCGCCCAAGACCAGTAGGAGCGATACTCCTCCTCCGAACAGTCGAGCGTATCACGTAGAGGATCCTTCGCGCGACCCTCCACTAATCCCCGATAGAAGACCTTCCTAGGCCGTGAAAGGTCACTGGACCGCGGAATAGCCCTCAAGGCTGACCGACACTCGCTGAGGAAAAGCGATTCAACTCGAGACTTACAATGGCGCTCAGCCTTCGAGATGGGGGGATTGATGGTAAGGCTAGGGAAGGCGTCCCTAACAATCCCCTCTAGAATCGGATCTCCTCTAGTCAATGCGCGGCGTAGGAAAGCCAACCGAGAGGCTTGGATGTGACTCCTCAAGTGTGGCATTCCCAGCCCCCCATGACACGGACGTTTAGTGCAGACTCGTCTGTCGACCCAGTGCGCGCCTCCCCCCAATAAAATGGAGGATAGCGCCTGCTCGAGCGCTTTCATGTGGGCCTTACAGAGAGGAAGTACTGACAATCGATAAAGAATCAGGGGGAAAATGTATGTAACACACACCTCCGCCCTGCCCTTTACGGACAACCTCCGTCGATTCCAAGTCATACCGGCAGAAACGACCTTTGCTAGTACTTCAGACCAATTCTTCTCCAGCTGGAGGTCGGGTCCAAACCACACTCCAAGAATGCGGACAGGACCGTCCGTCCAACCGAAGCGGCCTGGAAGATCACGCCCCTTCCAGGCACCTAACCGCAAGCCGGAAGACTTGTCGCGTTTTATCTTGGCCCCTGTCACCTTCACGTACCGATCAAGCGCCTTCTGTACCGCCTCAATGTCGTTAAGGGACGACACGAAAGCAGATACGTCATCGGCGTACGCGGAAACCCTGGCTCGAGACCCTCCAGGAACGGCGATCCCGCGTAGGGCCGGACTGCACGCCTCGTCCTTCAGCCGGCGCAGGAGAGGCTCCAACGCCAAAGCATAAAGGAGAGGCGACAGCGGACAACCCTGACGAACCGACCTCGACAGAACAAAAGCGCCCGACAACTTTCCGTTCACCTGTACCACAGCACTGGGGGAGCGATACAGGAGGCTAATCCAGCGGCAGAAGTCGGGTGCGAATCCGGCGGCCTGCAGGACAGCAGCAAGGTAGCGATGGTCGACCCTATCAAATGCCTTGGACTGATCCAAATTGATCAGCGCGGCTTCTTCGTCGTCTTTTACGCCCTCTACGGTCGTGCGGATCAAATGCAGGTTGCTCTGAATTGTTCGGCCCCTCAAAGAACAAGTCTGCTCGGGTCCCAACAGAGACTCGGCAACTGACTGCAAACGCACCTGCAGGATCTTGGCCATAATCTTTAACTCTGTGTTTAGCAGAGTTATGGGCCTATAATCATCTAGTTTCCCCCCAACACCCTTGCCCTTTTTCAACAGAGTGATCACACCCCTGGAAATGCGATTGGGGATGGACCCGACCGAAACCAGTTGTTGAACACTGCTGTCAAAATCGGAACAAAGATGTGCGACAGCCTCAAGTACAATTCATAAGGCAAACCATCCAGACCGGGCGACTTGCCTCTGCCGACCTTCTTCAGTGCCTCGTAGACTTCGCCCTCCGTGATCTCTCCCTCGCAGCTAGCTGCTTCAGTCGGCTCAAGCCGAGGAAAGTCAGCCAAATAGCTGCGAAACTCCTCCTCACGGAGACCAGGCTCCTTGGTAAAGCGGCTCTCGAAATGCCGCCGAAACGCCTCGCACATGTCGTCAGTCGACCGCAGAGTACGCCCCTCCAGTGTTTCGACTTGACGAATGAAACGATCACCACCTCGACGGGCTTCTTCCCGACGCAGATCTGCGCCCAGGTTTACAGCTTCAGAAGACATCTTACTTAACTTATGCCTAATTACCTGACCCATGTAGCGATCGCTATTCGAACGCTGCAGGGCCTCCCTAGCTAGGGCTATTTCTAGGGGATCCCCCCAGCCTCCGCCCGGGCAAAATTAGCCTTAAGCGTCTTCACCTTTTCAGCTCTATCTAGAGCGAGCCGTTTGCTGAAATCAGTGGTGAAAGACCTAATTCTATCCTTAAGTCGCTCCCACCACTTATTCCCGATAATCGCCCCCACTAGCTCCCGCTGCACTACACTAGTTAGCTGCTCCTGGAAGTCCCGCCTGTCCAGTAAGGACAGATTGAACTTCCAGTAGCCGTGCCTATGTTCTAACGCCACCCGGGCACAAACAAGTTTGTGATCCGAATAGCCTACCCAGTGGAACGTGGGACAATCTAGCAAGTCTATGTCGGCTCTACGAACTAACATTCTGTCAAGGTAGCTAACTTCCTTGACAGACGGCCAACTACGAGCCCACGTCCACATTTTCCCCCTGGGATGATCGACCCGGTATCTATCGACGAGACCATAATCGTCGATCAGATCAACCAGGCTACGATCGCCCCTACACCCGCTAGCGCCCCGCCCCCTGTCTAACTTGGGGTTCAGGATGGCATTCCAGTCCCCCATTAAAACTGGGCGCGAAGAATCAACTAGGAACGGCCCCAACCGCCGAAAAAAGGAAACCCGCTCCTCCTGGTCGTTGGGCGCATAAACCGCAACGACCCGAAACGAACCACTTTTCACGGCAATATCGGCCACGATTAACCGGCCCTCGGCATCGGTATGCACAAGATCCACCTTCGCATCGAGAGTACGTCTGACCAACAAAGAAACTCCCCTGGCCAACCGGTTCCCATATGCTGAATGGATGACAAAGTCATCCTCCAGCACACACGCATCGGAAGTGCAAACAAAGTGGGTCTCTTCGATCGCGGCAACATCCACACCGAAGGACACTTTTAAGTATTTCCCCGTGTCTCTAATGAGGGTAATAACCCCCGGGGCTTTCGGAAAATTTCTAGGGTCCTCCACCGACTTGTTGTCCACGGAGGACAGCTTGAACAGGGGTCCTAATAGGGCTTTCTTTCGGGAGGAGAGGTTTTTTCCACACTCCTCTCTATCCACCCTGCAAATCTCTTCCACTTTATTGAACATTTTTTTTCTTTTTTCCCCTGTCGGGGGGTGGTGGGGTTGGAGTAGGTGACGGGGTCGGTGTAGAAGTGGATGGTTGGGGCGGTTGGGGAGTTGCTACCTCTGAAGCTGTGGGAGTTGTTGCGTGTGGGGGTGTGGGAGTGTTAGGGGGAAGTGGGAGACGCGAAAGGGAAGGGGGGGAGACTCCTATCTGTTGGAGTGTCCTTTTTCTCTTTTGCTGGCGAAGAAGGGGCAGACTTGGTTTTCTCCCTGCTCCTTCCTTCACTACTGCGTTCCGGATCTCTTTTCCTTGGGGTTTGGTTCTCTTCATCCTCCTCTTCTCGACACCTTTTTAACGAAGAAGTCCTAGTTGGGGGGGGGGCTTCTTCTACTTCCATATTCATTTCTGGCTTTGCCGGACTCTTTGGAGCTTGTTGCTGCTTTTTTTTGTCTGTTGTTTTCTTGGAAGGCTGCTGTTGCTGCGGGGTATCCTTCTGGGGCGACGGGGGCCTCACTTTTTGTTTTCGACCCTTGGATACCACCTCTTTCCATTCACCTGGGGCCTCTACAGTTTTTTGAAGTTGCTGAAGCTGTTTCTTGCTACTGGCGCTGGTTGAGGGGTCACGTTCCTGCCGGGACACACCTTGGCCATATGCCCCGGCTTGCCACATACCCAGCAGCATGGTTTACGCCCCTCTACCACCACCAACATGCGTCTCTTTCGGCACAGAATAGTGTTGGGCATGTTTTGGAAGTTTTCCTGATTAACTGTTATTTCGATCATAACGTCACCCGTGGCAATTCCTGCTTTGCTCACCACTGCTGACACCTTATCTACACTGCCATATTGGGCAAAGAAGGCACCTAGTTGATCCTCTGATATGTCCACAGGCACTCCATGGACCGTCACGTTAGTCCTTCTAGTGCCCATGTATTCCGTCTGTAGCCTAAGGTTTTTAGAGTTTAACACGCATCCGGCGAGTTTCTTGGCTTCTTCTTGTGTCGACATTAAAAGGTCCCACATGGCTCTTGTCCTTCTTGCCAAGTTTTTGGGACAATGTTTAAACCCTTGAGGGCTTCTTCCATAGTTTCCCTACTGACTCCAATCAACTTCCGACTTTTAATATCGGCCGTCAGTAGGGAGATGGTTCTTAAGTTAACTTCGTGGAAAGCTTCGTATTTCGTCTTTCCTGAAGAACTCCTCGTATTTTTTCCATAGGCCCGCGTAATATTCGATATCTTTTTTGGGCCGGCTTTCTGTCCAGGCGGTGTTTTTTTCTTTTATCACCGGTCGTTGTGTTTCCGGTGTCTCCGGTGTTTCTGTATGAGTTTGTGTTAACTCCGCCATAATAGTAATCTATACTATTACAGCGGAGAAACACTTTGTTCTTTCCTTTTTAGGAAAACTTAATGTTAAAACAAATAATAATAATCAAAAACGGAATGAACCAAAAAAAAAAAAAAACCCACCGAAAGTCCCGTCAAACAAAATCAAATTAAACAAACAAAAAAGCACAAACAAAATCAAATAATTGAAGTAAAATAGGGGGAGGGTAAGAGCACAGAAAAGGAAAAGACAAAAATAAAAAAACAAAACTGAAAAAAGAAAAAAGGGTTCAAAAAGAGTACAAAATAAATTAAACTTTACAACAAAATCACTTAGCTCGTAACGCTGGTCCAAAAAACACTAGTAACACGAAGAGTCTTACTACTGAGCCATCGTTAAAGTGGCCCAGAGTAATCGAGTTCTGCACAGCGCTACACTGCTCCCACTATGCACAGCCGACTATAGAAGTCTCACTATGCACAGCACTACTACACACACTACCTGAAGTGGTGCAGAGATCACAATACCTGGTCTGCAGACCAATGGAAGCAAGTCATATTCTCAGACGAGTCCAGTTTTTTTCTCTTTTCCCAACTTCAGGGTGAGTTTATGTGTGGAGGCAGCCCAGAGAAGTTTACAACCATGACTGCCTTCTTCCAACAGTGAAGCATGGAGGCGGATCAGTGATAATTTGGGCCGCCATATCATAGAAATGTAACGGTCCAATAGTTGCCCTGCATGGTAGAATTAACAGCAAAGATTACCTGAACATTTTGGGAAATCATATTCATCCAATGGCCCAGACTTTATTCCCTGATGATGACTGCGTCTTCCAAGACGATAATGCTCCATTACCTACCGCTTGAGAGATTAAAAATTGGTATGAAGAGCATGAAAGTGAGCTAGAACACATGAAGTGGCCTCCTCAATCTCCAGATATCAATATTATTGACATTTGTGATGCATTTTGGAGCGACAAGTTAGGAGCCGTTATCCTCCACCGTAAAAGAGCTGGAGCAGGTATTAATGGAAGAATGGCTGAAAATTCCTCTGGATGAAGTCAGGAAGCTGTATGATTCCATTTCTAGACGTATTAAAGCTGTATGTGAGGCTAAAGTCCATATTAAATAAATTTTCTTTGAATTTAACAAGGGTTTCAATTATTTTGTCCAACCCCTGTATGTAAAACTTTTTTTTAAAGATGTAGCAGATTTTCACCTTTATGAATAAAGAGTTAAAAAGAATACAATGTAGCAGATTGTCTCGTTTCTGAATAAAAAGTTTAAAAAGGGTGAAAAGGTAGAAGACTTTCATATTTCTCACTTCTTATCGAGCTTTCTTGGACATTCATGGTCCTGCATCAGTGTCTGAAAGTCATTAGGGTGGCATTCTTTGTCATAAAATTGCTGGTCAATGTAAGTGGTTGCTGGATAACAAGGCATCCAGAGTAGTAAATCACTCACGTTCCGCGTTCGCGTAAGATTGTAGAAATAACAGGGATGAGACCATAGAGCTGTGATGATGTCTCCAAGAGATATTAAGTATAGCTCTCAGCATCTGTGTGTCGGTTCCATCAAGCTTAAACTGTAGTGTTTTAGTTAATTCCCAAGCAGCGGCACCATACATTAACACCGTCTCTACAGTATCTCGAAAGAATCTTCGCTGGTGGTTGTCTGGTAGATCAGATTTCCAGTTTATATTAATTATATTCCAGGCTTTAGCTATGCGAATTTTCACATCATTTTCAGTAGAATTTATTTCGTTTCCGAGATATGTCAGACAGTTTATATTGGGTCTTGCTAGTTGAAGCCTATGAATTCAGTTTAAGGGGCATTGGCATCGTTGGCAGTTTTTTCTAGATGATGTAGGAAAACTGTTGGCATTAGTAATGTTGTCTGTAGTGATAGTTATATCATCTGAATAGTCAATATCTGTGAAATGTTTGCAGGATATCGACTTGAGAGTCTTGGTAATAAAGTAAAACCTACGCCATGATGATTGTTGAGGGAAGTTCTCAATACGTAATCAAGTGTGATAACAAAGAGAAAAGGTGCAAGGATGTCAACTTGATGGACCCCTAGTTTGATCTCAAAGAAGCTAGTGTATCCGTTTGGGGATATAACCAAAGATTTGGCATTTTTGTATATCTTTACAGTAGTTACGATCTCAGTGGAGATACCATATTCCAGAAAGAACTCCATTTTGCCCTATGTACATAATATAAGTCTTTAGAGAAATCCTACAAAAAGTAAGATTCTTTGGCCTAATGCCCTCAATAATCCACCCAACAGTCAGGATTTGTCCAAGGGGTTATCTATTTTTTCGAAATCCATTTTATCGAAGCACCTCTACTTCCGCTTGTATTCTGTTGAGGAGCACCGAGTCTGCTGCAATCGAGATGAGTGTGATTTCTATATAGTTTTTGGCCGATCCGAGATCGCCTTTCTTTGGGAAAGGAAGTATGCAGACATCTTCATATTTCTATGACTCCTTCCATATATGGGGCGTTACAAAGTTGGAGTAGAATATCGTTGAAATCCCGGGACTTCCAAACCTCCTGCGGAATGTTATCAAGTGCCGCTGCTTTCCTATTTTTGGTGTTTCAAGTTCTGTATCTGTAAAGATTCTAGGTTTAATGTCAAGCGGATGTTTAATGATTTTCTCGACTTCATTATCTAAAATGTTAGATACTCTTCCTGAAGTTTTTTAAAATGGTCCTGCTATTTATTCAACCTTTCTCTTCAACTATTGGCCTTTAACTTGAATTTATATGTTGACTTCCTGCCGCTGATCTTGTTGACAATTTTCCAATCAAGATCAAATTGTTTCTTGGCAGCAGATTTGATGGGCCAATTTTTCCTGGATGTATACAGCTTGCTATCTTCATAATAGTTCTTAAGTTGACCAAGCGCTCCATTGGAATCTTGTATAGATATAAGGGATGGATCTGAATTTCTTATGGTGGCCTTTTCACATTAGCCCTTTGTGATTCAATGCTATTCAATTCCCAAGGAGTGTGTTGCTGATGTTTAGGTTTTAAGGTAGTATATTTGCTGCAGCCTATTCACGAGTAATAACAAAATTATTGTAGGCTGTCTCAGAAAATGGTTCCTCGACATCTGCTTGTAGTGTTTCAAACTTATTTCTGAAAGAAATGTGTACTAGTCTTTGAGATGACTGTTAGTTGTTAGAAGAGACCAGTCATACGGTGAGAAAGCAGACTGCCTCTTCTTTTGGTTCTAAGGCTAAGTCGGGTGATGGAAGAGATGGTCTGACGATGCTCCTTCAAATATATTGAAAGTTTGGCAATTCATTGCACTGTTCTTCCAATTATTGTTTTTCAGGATGTGCTCCAATTGGGTCTTTGCTCCATTAGCGTGGGTGAATTGTTTTGAGCTCTTTTGAAATTTGGTGGTTAGGCATTCAAGTTTATTTTCCTGTACAAAATTTTCGAAAAATATCCCATTTCTCTTAGAGGACGCTTATATTATGCAAATTTGTGTATGTCACTGACTCTAACCTGGGCATTTATATCCCCACCAATAATCAGGAAGTTATGATTTGGGACTAGTCTGACAAGATAGCGGTGTTCCTTTTTTCGGCAGTTGGGGCCGTTCCTAGTCGATTCTTCGCGCCTAGTTCTAATGGGGGACTGGAATGCCATCCTGGACCCCAAGTTAGATAGGGGGCGGGGCGCTAGCGGGTGTAGGGGCGATCGTAGCCTGGTCGATCTGATTGGCGATTATGGTCTCGTCGATAGATACCGGGTCGATCATCCCAGGGGGAAAATGTGGACGTGGGCTCATAGCTGGCCGTCTGACAAGGAGAGTTAGCTACCTTGACAGAATGTTAGTTCGTAGAGCCGACATAGACTTGTTAGATTGTCCCACGTTCCACTGGGTAGGCTACACGGATCACAAACTCGTTTGTGCCCGGGTGGCGTTAGAACATAGGCCTAGAATGGCTGGTTACTGGAAGTTCAATCTGTCCTTACTGGACAGGCGGGACTTCCGGGAACAGCTAATTAAATTAGTGCAGCGGGAGCTAGTGGGGGCGGTTATCGGGAATAGGTGGTGGGAAAAAACTTAAAGATAGAATTAGGTCTTTCACCACTGATTTCAGCAAACGGCTCGCTCTAGATAGAGCTGATAAGGTGAAGACAATTAAGGCTAATTTTTCCCGGGCGGAGGCTGGGGGGATCCCCTAGAGATAGCCCTAGCTAGGGAGGCCCTGCAGCGTTCGAATAGCGATTGCTACATGGGTCAGGTAATTAGGCATAAGTTAAGTAAGATGTCTAACGAAGCTGTGAACCTGGGCGCAGATTAGCGTCGGGAAGAAGTCCGTCGAGATGGTGATCGTTACGTTCGTCAAGTCCAAACCCCGGAGGGGCGAACTCTGCGGTCTACTGACGACATGTGCGAGGCGTTTCGGCGGCATTTCGAGAGCCGCTTTACCAAGGAGCCTGGTCTCCGTGAGGAGGAGTTTCGCAGCTATTTGGCTGACTTTCCTCGGCTTGCGCCGACTGAAGCGGCTAGCTGCGAGGGAGAGATCACGGAGGGCGAAGTCTACGAGGCACTGAAGAGGGTCGGCAGAGGCAAGTCGCCCGGTCTGGATGGTTTGCCCTATGAATTGTACTTGAGGCTGTCGCACATCTTTGTTCCGATTTTGACAGCAGTGTTCAACAACTGGTTTCGGTCGGGGTCCATCCCCAATCGCATTTCCAGGGGTGTGATCACTCTGTTGAAAAAGGGCAAGGGTGTTGGGGGGAAACTAGATGATTATAGGCCCATAACTCTGCTAAACACAGAGTTAAAGATTATGGCCAAGATCCTGCAGGTGCGTTTGCAGTCAGTTGCCGAGTCTCTGTTGGGACCCGAGCAGACTTGTTCTGTGAGGGGCCGAACAATTCAGAGCAACCTGCATTTGATCCGCACGATCGTAGAGGGCGTAAAAGACGACGAAGAAGCCGCGCTGATCAATTTGGATCAGTCCAAGGCATTTGATAGGGTCGACCATCGCTACCTTGCTACTGTCCTGCAGGCCGCCGGATTCGCACCCGACCTCTGCCGCTGGATTAGCCTCCTGTATCGCTCCCCTAGTGCTGTGGTACAGGTGAACGGAAAGTTGTCGGGCGCTTTTGTTCTGTCGAGGTCGGTTCGTCAGGGTTGTCCGCTGTCGCCTCTCCTTTATGCTTTGGCGTTGGAGCCTCTCCTGCGCCGGCTGAAGGACGAGGCGTGCAGTCCGGCCCTACGCGGGATCGCCGTTCCTGGAGGGTCTCGAGCCAGGGTTTCCGCGTACGCCAATGACGTATCTGCTTTCGTGTCGTCACTTAACGACATTGAGGCGGTACAGAAGGCGCTTGATCGGTACGAGAAGGTGACAGGGGCCAAGATAAACCGCGACAAGTCTTCCGGCTTGCGGTTAGGTGCCTGGAAGGGGCGCGATCTTCCAGGCCGCTTCGGTTGGACGGACGGTCCTGTCCGCATTCTTGGAGTGTGGTTTGGACCCGACCTCCAGCTGAAGAAAAATTGGTCTGAAGTACTAGCAAAGGTCGTTTCTGCCGGTAAGACTTGGAATCGACGGAGGTTGTCCGTAAAGGGCAGGGCGGAGGTGTGTGTTACATACATTTTCCCCCTGATTCTTTATCGATTGTCAGTACTTCCTCTCTGTAAGGCCCACATGAATGCGCTCGAGCAAGCGCTATCCTCCATTTTATGGAGGGGACGCGCGAACAGGGTCGACAGACGAGTCTGCACCAAACGTCCGTGTCATGGGGGGGGCTGGGAATGCCACACTTGAAGAGTCACATCCGTGCCTCTCGGTTGGCTTTCCTACGCCGCGCATTGACTAGAGGAGATCCGATTCTGGAGGGGATTGTTAGGGACGCCTTCCCTAGCCTTACCATCAATGCCCCCCATCTCGAAGGCTGAGCTCCATTGTAAGTCTCGAGATGAATCGCTTTTCCTCAGCGAGTGTCGATCAGCTTTGAGGGCTATTCCGCGGTCCAGTGACCTTTCACGGCCTAGGAAGGTCTTCTATCGGGGATTAGTGGAGGGTCGCGCGAAGGATCCTCTACGTGATACGCTCGACTGTTCGGAGGAGGAGTATCGCTCCTACTGGTCTTGGGCGCCAGCGGCGGATTATCTCAGTAACCCTGAGTTTTCGCTTACCTGGCGATTGGCTCGGAATCGGCTGCCTCTCAACGACAAGGCTTTCATATGGGGCTTGGCGGATTTGCCAGACTGTGAACGGTGTGTCCTTGGATTAGAAGAAACGGCTTCGCACGCCTTCTACCATTGCCGCTGGGTCCGCCCCTTATGGGACCATGTCGGCGAGCTGACGGCTCGTCTCGCTCCCGAAGAACTCGTGTCCATTGATCGCGCATACGCGTGTGACAATGTGTCGCCCCCGTATTCCGGGGTGAAACGAATGGTGTTTCTAACGCTGCTAGCCACGGCTCGAATGGTGATATGGACGACGCGAATGGAGGAAGTCTTGCGAGGCAATAGTCTTTCGCATCAGGATCTAATCCTTCAGCGAAAGGTGGGTAAAAGAGGCGAGTTTGGTTCGTTTGAACGGGGTTAGCCTTGATTTTCTTTTCTAGGTCAACCAAAGTCACATCGGGATGGTTTCCTGTGGAACCCTCCCCTCGGTTAGGTTAGACAAGCTTAAGTGTACCTAGTTAATATGAGTAAGTGTTGTTCCCGGCCTGCATCCCGGCCATCATTTTAGTTATGATCCAAGTCGAGATTCCCAACCTCCCCAGTTTGTTTTGGCCTCCTTTTCATCTCAACTGGATCAGCCTTTTACTTCCCCATGTCCAAGTTATTTTATCTCTTTCCCACTCCCTTAGCGAGAGTGCTTCTTGATTTTGTCCTCTGGGCAGAATACAGCGGCCTCTCTATTTTGAGGGTTGGACGGGCCCTACTAACATAAATTATGTTTAGTTCAAAAATTTGTTGAATTTTTAGTTTGTTATGGGGTTCATCTCCCTCCCCTTTCATCTTTTCATGGTTAGATTTTTATGTACTTTATTTATCATCAGTTTTATGGTGTGGGGCGCGTTTTTGTAGGTCCCCCCTGGTGAGGATGTGGTATTATGGTGTATGGAGGATTGAGTGGTGACGGACGAGTTCTTGTGGTGAATGTGTCAATTGTAATGTATGAATGGATCGCGAATCTGATTAGCTAGGTATAGGATAGTTAGTTAAGACCAGCCTTACCACTCCCCTTTTTCGGCCTTGTGCCACAATTCGTATTTTATACGAATAAATCTTGTCTGACAAGAGAAAAGAAGCATTGTTAGAAATATGTCACCTTTTATTCGTTGCCAGAATTTGTTGGTGAATAGTCTGAGGTGATGTTTGTTATATAGTTGATGTTGAAGTTAGCTATGATGATTCAATGTTCATTAGCACTTTATGGGCTAGTGTACTGAGTAACTTGCTAACAGCAAATGGTAGTACCTGTGGAATTTTTCAAGTCGTAACTGAGATGTAGACCGAGCTTTTCCAAACACAGTGATGTTTGAGCTTGACATAAGTATGAAAATAGCAGTGCTCCCAAATACAGATGACGTTAATTTTCAGTCTAGTGGCAGATTAGACAAGTCCAGGTAGCTTATTTATTGTGAACGTTGAAATTTGAAATTCATGTAGATTTTTTGCATGCAAGAAGATTTTGTTTGGCGATACGTACCTAATTTTTCCAGCTTTCTCATTAAAATTTTAAAACGTGATGTAGCAGAAGTTCATGTTTCTGCATAAAAAGTAAAAACAAAGAAAATTAGATTATTTCTTATTTCTGAATAAAAATTTCAAAAAAGGGTAAAAATGTAGTTGGAAAATAAATCCGTCGCAGATTTTCATGTTTCTGAATAAAAAGTTGAAAAAAAAAAAAAGAACAAATTTAGTACATTTTCAGATTTCTACATAAAAGTTAAAAAATAGAAAAAGTAGTAGATTATCATATTTCTTAAAGAGTTAAAAGAACAAAATTAGATCATTATCATATTTCTGAAAAAAGAAATCTAAATTTTTAATATTAACTTCATATATCGCAATGAAAAGTTTCAAAATGAGGAAATGTGGCAGATTTTTATATTTCTATACGAAGAGTTTAAAAATAGCATGTTTAACAGAAAAAGTTCTCATTGGGCAATCCCATAGATTGAATTTTTCTATCCAATCTGTTCCGAATAGGTTATCTGAATTTTCTAGTCTGTAGGCTTTCAGCTTTTTGGTAACTCCATTTAGTGTTACTGTAAGGATCACCTGGAATAAGATGTTAATATTCTCGCCAGTTACGGATTTTGCTGTTTTATCCGTCTTTAATAGGTTCGGCTTGTTTAATTTTCGCCAAGTACGCCAGTTGATAATCGAGAGGTCAAAACCCGAATCAAGCTGGAATTTTATAGAGTTATTGAAAATATCAACAGTCACATATTTTCTTAAATTCCTATCGACTATGTTGTCTGATTGGGCTTGCCTAATTTTACTTTTGTGTTTCCTCGTCTTGTTGGCGTACCAGCACCGAGTTAAGTTATGACCATTTTTATTGCAATTTTTGCAATATGTTTTCTTCTTGAATGGACAGAATTTCATCCAATGCCATTTTCCACAATGGTAACATGCTCCGGGAGGTTTCTTTAGCCTATTCGTATTTTGTTTATTGCGGGATTTAGAACATGAGATTTGCCTTTTGTCTTTTTGCGGGGAATAAGAGGTTGGGTTGCTTCTGATTTTTCTAATCTAAGCCACACCTGATTCCTCGATCGTTTTTGAGTCACACTTGACAGAAATTACACGTTGACAATCCTCTGCTAATTTTTGGAGAGTCAATCCCTGTTCGTTTTCGAGTTTGGTACGTACCCGACGTCTGACCTCGGCGTCTTCTACTGATACTAGACCTTGTGCGAATATTAAGCACTTAAAATCGTCGGCAGTCAGCTCGGCTAGTTTGAAATCATTACAGAGCTTGTTTACCGACGCTGCAAACGTTAGAAAATCTTGCTGGTTGTCCTTGACTGTTCAGGAATTTCCAACGTTTGTGGAACAAGGTTATGTTAGGCCCGAATAGTTTCGTTAGGAGCTTAATAGTCTGAGGAATTCAGGTCCGTAATTTTCTTGGGTAATATATAGTCTATGAACCTAACATGTTTGATAGATCCCAGTTTCCTTAATAACAGACGTACCTTTTTCTAACTAGGCCATTGTTCACAGTCTACATCTATCTTCATAACGCCTGTAAAAAGCCTCAAATGTTTTGTCTTCCTCTGGTACGTATTCGAATGTTTCAATCGAGTTGTAGATTGTACTCTGGGAAAATGTATCTTTTTCACAGTTTTTAGAGCCGTTACATGAATTTACAATTCTTCAAGTTGTTTTTGTTGTAGTTCTGTTTTCTGAAGTGTAAATTGTTGGAATTCTATTTGTTGTTTACGTAACTCCATAAACAATTGTTGATATCTTTCGTCTGATTTTTGTTGGAGGAGTTGCTGTCTTTCTTCGCTTTTTTGTTGTTGAATTTTCTGTTCCGTTTGTTGGTCCGACTGTAATTTGAGGAATCTTTCTTCCAATTTCTGCTGTCTTTCATCTGATTTTTTTTTCATCTGGACCTTTAACATTTGAACAAATATTTTTTGGAATTCTTCCATATTTAGATAATATGTAGAAAAGTAATGAAAGAACACACAAAACAGAAATAAATAAATAACAGCAATTACTGTTGCTTTGAAAACCCGTGTACCAAGAGGAGGGTACACAAGATGATCTAGTCAATTAATAAAATTAATAAGAACTACTTACTGGTTTATATCTTTCGAGATACCGCTGTTCCGTTAATTTCAATGTGACCATTTAAATTTTCTCCACACTTATTATTATTATTATTTTTTTTTTTTTTAGAAGTGTGGGGAGAAAAATATCACTTAGACAGAAAAAAAATAAATAAATACACTGGATTTTTTTTCCTTCTTTTGGGAGAATTTTCTTTGCTTTTTCTGTTTTGTTTTGGAAAAAAATCACCTCAATCAATTTGAGGGGAGGATAATATTATGCACGAGATTTGTAGGAATTCAAATCAATTTCATAAAATTTTTAAACACTTTGCTAAATGCGCGACTTGGTGAATAGTTTTTTCGAACTTGAGTCAACCGTAGTACTTCGAGCTCTTGAGTTTGTTTTGTGCACAAGCTGGGGTTTTTGTAAGCAGTCGTTCTCGATACTTGGTTGCTCGTTTATAGTTTGCACATACTTGAGTAACCTTGAAAGGTAGCTGTGTATTGCGTTTCGTTCGCTGATGTAGTAATGCCAGCTCAAATTCTAGTTCAACACTGATGTGGAAACCAGTGGGGTTAAACGAGTCCGCTGTCGCCACTGATATTTACAATCATATTAATCTATTTTAATAAATTTTTATAACACTATTTTTTAATCATGACGATTGATGTTTTATGTACAGATCAAAAGAACTTTATTTCATCCTGAGAGCATATATATAGCAATGAATATAATATGTTTTTGACAAAGTGAGAGAGAAAGAGAATGTTTTCTTTTGCCCTATTCCTTCATCCAAGCAATAAAACAGTTTTATCTTCTTTATAAATATATACGAAAATGTTGGCCATTTTGATATTGAAATGGATGTAACTTTAAATATGTGACAAATTGGTTTCAATATCAATCGTTATAAAGAATTTGAGTTAACAATTTATTTTAAAATACAAAGTAAATTCATAAAAATACACGAATGTGAAAGAAGAAAATTAAACTGTGATGAAGAAGACTTGAGGGTGGTGAAGGAGAAACAATTTCGGAGTTATATCTGCTGATAAAAACAGAAAGGAAAGAAAAAGAAATTGTATACATAACTTTAATATTCAGAAAGTATTTAGTTGATGGAAAACATTTCGGATTTTTTAAAATATTTTAGATTTTTTTATTCATATAAATTCATAGTAACATTATTCAGTTAGCAAAATATATTCCTGACCTTCTATGACTTACCTCTAAATTGTGTATTCCATCGTAAAAGAATGATTCCGATTTTGATTCGATGAATTCTTCGAAGAATGTTTCAATATTGCGATTCTTTATCAGGAACGAAACCATCCTGAATGTGTTAGGATTGAACAAAATGGAAGAACAATCCCATCCCAACGGTATGTTAGGTACAATTGCATTTCTAAAAGGAGAATGGGTGTTGTATAGGAAACAACCGTTCCTGTTCTTACAGTCTTTCAACTATTCCAATTACTAGTAACATAAATCTATTTGACCAAAAAGAAACTACTTTTTCTCTATCGGCTGTAAATAGAAAAACAAATAGTTAAGCGGTGATGGATGTTCTTTTCCATAAATTTAGGTGGAAACGATTTTCTTAGCTTTTGAAATTGTCATAACACTTGTAAAGGAAGTACTACAAAAACGTACACGTTATAAAGAGCTGAATAAAATCGAAAGAGATTTTTAACAATTCTTAATCTTGGGCATAAAGTATGACGCTCGTATTTTTTTTTTTCGTGTTTCTCCATTTTTCGAAATATGAAAAAGTATATAAGTAAAAATTAGATGTTAATCTGGAAAGTAGAAACAATAAAAACATTTAAAACTTTGAAATTCAAATTTTTGCAAGCCAGGAAATCAGAGGTAATTATTGAAAACAAATCTCGCAAATAGTAAATGTAGCCGTTCCAACGACCCCTAAAAGTTAACTGAAAGAATTAGAAAAACTAGGAAAATATCGAGATTTTGAGAAGACGTAAGAGAAAAAGTTAAACATAGAAAGTATTGATTATTCCGGCGATAATAAAGAAGGTTGGAATTTGAGTTACTCTTGAAAATATTCAGGGAGCATAATAATTGAAATGGTGCAAATACTGAAAAGACTTTTGAGCAGATTTGCTGTGATTTGATTTTCAGCGAAAACAAACCAATACTTGTGATGTAAAATATTATAAAATAATAAAGAGTTTCTATCAAATTCAAAAAGTTAATTTCAGAAAGAAATCATTTTAAGTGACGTGTACGAATTCACTTTTATAGAAATGGTGATTAAGTTGTACTATGGAAAATATCAATGTCAACGAAGAAAGAAATAGTAGAAGATTTTGCAAAGATGGGAAGAAAATCACATCTGATGGTAGGTAGGTAAATAATGATGCACACGTGCATATTTATATCTTCCCTTGGTTTCATATAATCTATTTTTATCACCGTCTATACGATTTATAAATTCATAGAATAACGCTAATGTCGGCGACATTCTGTAAATTACGACCCTGAAACCAATACATTCACTCATTCACTCAAATTTATGCAAAGACTTCCGAAAAAAAATGACAAAATTGCCATCGTTATCTTCCGTCTCTGTATAAAGAAACCTACTTAGAACACGAGCCTTTGTTTAAAAAGGAATTCTCATCCTCCAACTCTTGTTGTATACTAAATTTTCCGAAAACACTTACATTAACTTTAACACTCAACTTTTGCTTTCTGACAATTTTCTTTTTATGTACCTCTCTTGTTCCTCATGTCTGGATGAAGTGCTTGATAGGATATGGTGTCAGGGAATTAAAAAAATGGCATTGATTTCTTTTGCCATTAGCATACATCTTCATATTCAATGTCTGTTATGATTTACAAACTATATAGAACTGGTAAATTGCGCCTTGTGTGCATTATAAATCGGCTAAAAATTTAAGCATACTGATATTTCATTATTTTTTTAAGTTTATAGGAATTTTCTTCCAATATTGTCATACTTCGTGACACATAACTCATCCCCAAATATTTCTTTTCAACGAGTGTGACCTGTTCTCAAAAGAAGTTGGGAAATATAGTCTTCATACAGATTTGACAGCAAGCCTTTATATGGAGTGATACACTGATTAATAATAAATATTATTTTTATTGCTTCAAACTATATTTGTAGTGGATACTTCTGTTTGAAATAGATGCTCCGTTTTTGTTTTTTGGGGGGTTTTTGTTTGTTTTTTTTGTTTTTTTTTGTTTTGTCTTTTTTTAAGCAACATGTCTACCGGCCTTCGCACTTGAGAAAACTTAATAAAGAAAATGTGCTCTCTCGCAGGGTCTTTGTAGGAGAAATCGCCATTACATCTGGTGTGCTTTAGACAGAATTTTTTTTATTTATCCTTTTAAGAAATGTACATTCCCTGTAACAATATCTACATCAAGCCGGATCAATATTTCAATATTTATTTACGAGAATGAAAAAATAAGCCTGACACATAGTTGTTAGTAAATTTTGATCAAAATTTCCACTGTATAATGTTTGATTTATATTCACTGTATTGATAAAGCAGGATGTCATGCAGCAATGTATACAGTTTCGTGTAAAATAAATGTTTTTTTCATCTTTAAGGTATATGCTTATTGATTAACCTATGTTCATTATGCGAAGAGAATGATACAAAATAATCTGTATTTTGGCAGAAATGCAAAATAAGGAAATAAACAGAATCAGTTTTAATTTAATTTCCACATAGGTAGTAGATATAGTTAAGTGCAAATAAATCAAACAAACATATGCTTAAAGATAAAAGCAGAAGGAAAGCATCAGTACAGAGATGTGGGATTTAGTAATTCTCAAGAATGAGAATGACTCAATCGAGAAGTTACTTGAAGTTTCAGTCTAGTATCGAACTTAC
Source organism: Acanthosepion esculentum (assembly GCA_964036315.1). Classification (NCBI taxonomy): domain Eukaryota; kingdom Metazoa; phylum Mollusca; class Cephalopoda; order Sepiida; family Sepiidae; genus Acanthosepion; species Acanthosepion esculentum. The sequence continues at coordinate 69,142,710 of OZ038481.1, read as the reverse complement.
AGTATCGGTTGCTATGGCAAAGATGAAATAAAAAAAAGAAGATAAGAAAAGTAAAGAAAATCAAAAGCTTAGCATAGTTTTTTCTATTTAGAAATGATATACAATATGAATCAGTAAGTACGATATAAAGAAAGACATGAATTACTTTTACATTGGCCGATTAAACAGGAATATAATTTGCTGCCAGGAGACAAAGTGAATCAGTCACAATTATCCTGCACAATGTTTTCTCAGAAAGTAAACACTTTAAATTATTTCAAAATTGTAAACAGCTTGAATTATTTCTAAATTCTATGTCGACAAGTGCCATTCTTCAGATGCATATTTCCTACTCGTACTAAGGTTCTCCTTCATTGAGCAAGAAGAATAGTTTACAAGTCTACAAGTTTACAAATCTGGTGACTATTTTAATTTTCAGACACTCAGTTGCTACTACGATGTCCAATCAGTCTGGCTCTATAAATAATAGTACCAGATATGAGTCCGTCTTTATCCGTCGCTTAACTGCATTCAAATTAAGAGATTAATGGCAAAAGCAAGTCGATATATATGGCTCTTTATATTCCCCAGTAAGATAACATCGGTCATATAAACAAAGAGTAAAGTTGTAATTAAAAAGAATCTAAATTAGAGTAGAAATGTTGAAGTTAACAAAAGATATATATAATATCAGGGAAATATGTAGTTTATTTTTTAAGTTAAAGATGGCATGACTTTCACTCACTCTCTCTCCCTCTCTCCCTCTTTCTCTCTATGTCTCTCTGTCTCTCTCTCTCTCTCTATCTATCTATCTCTTTCGCTCTCTCACACACAGTCAACTCCTAGCCATTAATTTTTTCTTTCTGCCTTCCATCTCAATATATCTGAAAACACTGGTGAGTCAAAAGTTATTTCTTCAATCAACTACAATCTCTATAGGATATCGGAATAGGGTAATATTTAGTAAGCTAGCCTACTTGTGAGTAGTAGCTGAAATCCACACTTGATACCACATGCTTGTAACCATGTCGAAAGGCAAAATCTAAGCTTAGTAAACAACAATTATACAATCTTCCTTCATTCGATCAACATTCATTTTCTTGTCAATTTGTGAATACACTATCGGTACAGGTCTTCTGCATCAGTCAATCACTTCAACTATCTGTGTAAAAATATAGAATTCAGTCGTCGCGTAAATAGTTCTGTTCAGCTGTGAACTAATCATTTCAATCTGTTAACATGAAAACTTGGCTATTTTTCCCCCAGCTCAAATATAAGTAAATGGTGGACTAATTCAAATTTGGTATAAAATTACATTCGATATTAAAGATCTGTGGCAAATTCACAAGCAGTGATTAAAAAACATTTTACAATAGCTGCACAATACATGCTATTTATGAAGGCATAGAGCATCAGCAGGGAGGTAAAAAACAGCCTAAATATGAGAAGATTCTTTTATTGAGTTATTTAAATTTTAATTAAAACACATGATATAAACATCTTTTTTACTTCTTTTTGAATGCTTCATAATGAATTGGAATTAGAAACAGGATGTAAATTATTATAAATTAATTTGAAACATATTATAACTAAATCTTTAAACGGTGGAATATTATTTAATTAGATTTATTTGCTAGAACCGTTTCTTTACTTAAGCCTCGTTTCGTTAACGACGAACACACTATCGATTTTTTTTCTTTTCCTCTTTTCACAAGTGTATTAGATCAATGCAAAACTTTCGATCGTTTTCACAGAGAAACAGAATCATTTTTATATACATTCAAAGGTTCTGATTTTAATTCAATATATAATCAACATGTAATAGAAATATTGCAAGAACTACTGGCCAGATAAGATTTGTTGTATTGAGAGAAACAAGTGATAGTCTGGAGGTAAAAGTATACGCTGCTATATGAACATTTTATGTGTGGCATTTGTAAGAGAGAACGAGCTCTGTTATACATACTTTTGATTTGCAGAGTTCTCTTAAAACCATGGCTTTTTAGTCTTAAGCACCAGCCGAGATAACCTACGGCACTATTCCTCCTCATCGAAATTTTCTGATCTCTGGCCGTAACGTTGCAGATGATTAAGGCTCCCTTATTTATTTTTAAGTTTTTCATATGTAATATCCAAAGCAATTAGGTAAAGAGTCTTAGGGAGCATAAACAATAAACAAACATTTATCTGCTCTCTCTGGCTTCTTCAGGTTAGAATGAAAGAAAAACCAGATTGTATGTAAGAGAAAGTGTGTTTGAATATCTGAGGATAGATGGGGGCCATAAATCAAATTACTTTATCTCATCTATGGCCCGTCTGCCTGTTTATTGTTTGCTTGTTAGATTTATATATATATGTGTGTGTATGTGTGCGTATTTGTGTGTATGTGTTATATATATATATATATATATATATATATATATATATATATATATATATATATTTATTTATATATATATATATATATATATATATATATATATATATATATATATATATATATATATATATATATACCTGTACATGTATATATGACCTCTCATATACATGTGCCCCATACACATATACATGTATATATAACCCTTGAGTTTGGTCATGGATGACATAAAAAGTTTGGTTTATGACCTCCACTTATCCTTGGAGATTCCAACGCATTTTTCCTCACATATGGTTTGTCTTTCATTCATTGTAATCTGAAGAACTCAGAGAGAGAAAATGCTCTCAACGAAACGCGTCATTTATAGATTTTTTCACTTTGTCTCAACGTCTTCACATACTTATATGTCAAAATTCTTCTTTTAGATTCTTGGTCTCACTGCTGATAAACTAAACCTGACGTTGAAGGTAACGGACTATTCTTTCCTTAACATAGACGGACTAGATTGAAGTAAAATTCAAATTCTTTATATTGGTTTTCTATGCACACAAATCTGGTTATTATTACAAGTATCATCCACGTACAAATATCAATGTTTCCAACGAAGTAGAACGTAAGACCTGCTTCTCAAAGAAATCCTTGTCGATGTTAGAATCCACTGAAGAAAGTAGAAACACCATAAATCCCTGTAGATTGTCTCAGTACAATTTTCCAAAATCTTCTGCCATGCTTTCTTGTAGAGACTTCTTTTATGTGCCGTCTCCCTTCAAGATGTCGATGATCATGACTCTTCACACGGTCCTGTTCTTCGTAGCTCTAAGGAACATTTGTCCTCTTACCATCTCTCTCAGTCCCGCATTGACATCCTCATGATTTCCCTCTATCCCTCTTGCCTTCAGGACGTCTTGTGAGAGCTAAATTTCCCACCATTCCTTCCTTATTATATGACGCAGAAATTTAAACTCTCTCTCTCTCTTTCTCTCTCTCTCTTTCTCTCTCTGTTTGTATAAGTGTTTTCGTTCCTATTTTCCTTAAAATGTTCGATGTTATTCTTAGCATCCTTTTGTTGAACCACATCTCTGTCGCTTCAAGCCACATCTTCGTCTGTTAGGAGATTCGTATCTCTCATACACTTAATCGACCTTCCTTCTCGATTTCATTTTAATTATTAATAACAAGATCTATATTTATACTATTCTACTTTCTCTTTCACTTACAATATTGTATGTAAACGAAATGTTTGCGCACTTAGTAGCCCGTAAGATTGTTGCCACTGTATAGAAAGTTTACGCAACTGTCTCGAAAGAAAGTTCTAGTAAATTCGTGTTTTTTATTTACTGGTCTGTGAATGTAGACCGTGAGTTAAACATAACTCCGTAAAATAAATATCTATTATTTCTTGAGAAATAATAATTTATGACTGCATTCTTAAATACTTTTTTTAGTATATAGAAAAACAGAATATAGAAATACATTTGAGTAGAGGTGCTTGGAAATTTCGAAGCTTGAGCAATTTCTATAACCAGAAATTGTTAATTGAAAAAAAAACAACTAAATAGATTTACATAACTATTTTTAAGTTAATAATTTAAAGTATATTCATTATACAAGCACATTAATACACACTCAGTTGACGCAATTCAAACTTTAATCTTATCATCGTTCGAGGGAAAATTCTGCCGGACATGCTAAATGCTGAAGTATTTAAAAGGAAATTCGCGCAGGCAGACAAGAGAGTTTGGGCGTGTGCGTGTGCTTCCAAGTATGGGTTTCTACGGGTCTGTATAGGAAACTGTTGATGTGAATCTGCGTGAAAGCATACTGAAAAGTTCTCTGTTCAACCTATTTCCAAAAATCTTACTAATTGGCCAAATATCCTTACGTGCGTGAATTAGGGTTTGTACGTTTGTGGGGTGAGATTGACTGGTTTCTAATCATGCTTGTATTTGAGCCATTTCATTCTAGCGCATGTATAGGTTGTGCATCCGCATGTGTTTGAAATTTTCCGCTATGCATATGCAAGTTTATGTGTATCAATCTGTATACGATTGTCTTATTTCACACACACTCACGCACACACACGCACACACCTGATTAGTTACCGCAATAGAATTACATAGTTTCAGCCAGTGAAGAGATTGGAACGAACTCAAATAAGGTGAACAGATGGGTAAAGAGGGGGATTTTAACAATGATACCGAACATCTTTTATGTCAGGGAGCAATGTGTCGAAAAGTTGTAAAGGGAAGGCATTCACAAAATTGGCTTCTTGAATCTCTTTTTATTTTATTTTTTTCATCAAACGTTTATTAATACAAATATAAATATTATGTCTTTCATATTTTTGCTATCATCAGGTTTATTTAATTCTTTTAGAATTGAACTCGGCTCTGTGACAATAGTTTCCATTGAACAAAAGTTCAATAATGATTCCACATGGAAAATAACATTTTTTTAGTTTACAAATATGTTATTTCCAGAAAGAGTAGAACAGCTGTAAAAATATCTGCAAAACTGAAGTTGAATAAAAACATTGTTGCCAAAATTGTATATAATCAGAAAAAGCGAAAATGTCAAAGGTGTACAGAGCATGTCGTCCATGAAAACTGACAGCAATGTTTATTCCTTTTATTAGGAGCCTGCGGAAATCGTCTATAAATGTCGCTTATGACATCCATGACTGTTTCTACTACATCAAACCTCTTTTGAACAAACCCCACTTATAGAACCAACAAGTGCATAGGTTAACACAACTGAAGCAAAATTCAATGATTGCGCAGAAAAATAAGGATAAAAATTCAACGTTTTGGGTTTTGATTAGTTTAAATAAATATCAAGCGTATAAGGCAAATATTTGATATCAACAATTAATCAGGATTTCAAAACGACATTGTCGTCGGTTGTATGAGCCACAATAACACAAGCGAGTTGCATCTCATCATAAATATTGAAGATTACTGAAATACATTGAAAGAAAAATGTCTTTATTCAAATGCTTTAGAAGAGTTACGTTTCAGTAAAGCGAAAAAATTTTTAAAAAAATTGATTAACTGGCCTGACATATCGCCGGATTTGTGGAATGTCTCGAAACGGAAAGTAGAAGAACGGCGACCATTCTGGCAAACAGATTTGAAAAAATTCATACTCCTGGAATGGAAAATTGTTCCAATGACTGCACGAATTTAGTGATTTTAGTAACTTTTAGAAGGCTACAACAGTAATAAAAAACAAAGGCGGCCACACCAAATACTGATTTGAAATAAAACATTTTCAATGGGATTTATTATTTTTTATGACAGCAGATTCGTATTTTTACCACATAGTTTCAGTACTGTAGAGTTTGTTCATAAATAATACCTGATAATATCCGTTTCTAGTGTGTAATATTCTACTATAAATAACAATATTATCTTCTAATTGTTTTTTGTTCTATTTTATTTTATTTGGATTTTTGAAGCATTTCAACCCAATCAAGGTGGGAGAGCCACTAGCACGCAGGTGGTTTACAGAAAGTGAAAGTGGGGGAAAACACCGAATAGAGGAGATTGAGGAAAGGATAAAAGAAGGACGGGTATCTCGGCAACAGAAGATGGTGACTGAGGTTGCATTTAAATTTTTGAACATTGCAGTTGTCATGGAAGAAAGTAAGAGGAAAGGAGTTCCAATGTCGGGAAGCGTGTGAAAAGAAACTGCTAGAGTAGAAGTGGTGGTTGTATTTAACTATTTCAACAGTAAAAGATTGGAGAGAGTTCCCTAGATGGCAGGAGATGTTCGCAGACATAAACTACCAGGTCGTGTATGAGGACTTTGGAGTCCTTTTCGGATTATAGGAAGGTGGCTAGGAATCGAGAAATCAAAGGAGGGGATTAAAGAGTTGAAGTTTATTTTCACAGAGTGCTAGGATGTCCGGAGACTTTTCGAAGAGGAACGATTCCACACTACAGAAGTTGGTACGTATACCACGAATGTTGGAGAAGGAGGGGTCGAGGGGTTTATTTCATTATATTTCTTCTTTTTTTGTAGCTAGTTCAGGTTTGTATCTTTGGTTGTTTATAGTCATGATGTGTTATATTGGAAAGGAAAAGTCCTAGGGTAGTGGGGACAATCGGTCATAAAATGAAACCTGGGTAGAAGGGAACTGGTGCAGACTACAACATAGTGTGACATTGGTGTTGCCCATCGGAGGTGCGTGCAAGGACACCCATCCTTGCGCGACATGGTACTACAAGAACACCGATATTATGCAACTGTTAATCAGAGTAACTTCTCCAGACGCTACTCAAGAGTTCAGGCTCCTAACTACCAACCGAAAACAGCACCAGAAAACTCCCAACTCGATACCCTCAGTCTGAAGAGACGTTGCCACAATCCACGCACATTACAAAAGATTCATGACAGCACCACAATTAAGGCCAGAGAAAAGGACAGAGAAAAAGAAAAGAACCGGGAACCCCTTCCTAAACAGGGAACAAGGGATGAGTCTCTACTCCTATTCACGAAAAGGGAGAGGAAATTAAATTTAAAATGTAGTAGAAGTTATTCAACTTTTACAGTGAGGCGATCATTATCGGAATGTCACAATCTTAACAACGTAAGCGACAGATGATAGCATTGGTAACATACACAGGAAACTACATGAAATACAGGAGCGATAAAATTCGCTCAACTAAATTCATTGTATAAGTTCAAATGGAAGCCCCGGGTACTTGAAGACGGAACAACCATCAATTCGGTATTTGACGAAAGAACTGCTAACAAAAGAACAATGTTTCGCCTAGGTTTCTATAATGAGTACTTATCTTTATTATACTCTGATTTATTCCAACTGATGTCCTCATAATGTTTTGGAGTCTCTATTCTACTGACTTCTTCATTTCTTGTACATTCTTCAATCTGCTGGGGTAGATTTGTCTTATTCCTTTATCCATACTAGAGAATATCTAGTATAAATAGATAAGATGTGGATGTCTTCATCAGATGTAAACGGACAATAGTTTGTGCTTTTATCTATTTATGGGTTTACATTCTGACGTGTGTATATATATATATATATATATATATATATATATATATATATATATATATATACGACTGAGTGCTTGTGTAAATTGTAAGATTGAATTTTAAGACATTACCATTCCTTCTTTCAAACCTTCCCACCAACTTCTACTAATTCTCCTAACAATTTATTATAGCCACCTAACACTTAACATCAACACTTACCAATTTTCACATATCTTTCATGTGTGATTCCTCTTGTTACTGAGATCACTTTTATTGTTCTGGAAATAAATGATTGCGACATTCAGACAAGTACGAGAATGGCTTGTAGAATTATTTTCTATATAACTGTCCACCATAAGGAATCGACCAAACCCTAGTCTTTCTCGTGTAATTTCATTTTATGATACATCGTAAAAATTTTGCGTCAATGGATAAAGCTTTGCACGACAATAACACGATTTACGAATACAACATTTCAGATGTTGAAATTGCCTCTTTGGTATAGAAAGCGTGGAAGTGGAGCAGAAGGAGGAGATAGAGATATAAATATGGAAAGGTGTAAGATCTCAGATCGGTTTTTGGAAATGTTTAATATAAGGAAGTAGCGAAAGATTCCTGTTATTGAAGAATATAAATTAGAATGAATCCAGATGGTTTATGGCTCAAAATGTTTTAGCATAGAGAAACCACCTTTTTGTAACTTTACGTGGTGTCCGTGTATGTAGGAAGTTATGATAAAGTCAGTTATTCTTTTGAGTTGTTTTGATTTCGACACCCGATTTAAGAAAGAATGTTATAAACATAAATTTAACAGCATAATTCTGTTTTCTCTTTAAAGCTTAATTAACTCATTTGCATTCTTCGGCTTGTATTTTGTCAAGCTCGAACTTTTCTCGGTGATTTCCGTAAAACTTATTTAGAGTGAATATTCCAGTATTTTTTTCTTAATGGCAATCGTAATTCATCACCATGTGGTGAACATGATCAATGTTTTCCTCGGTGGTGGCAGTCCAAAAACTATAAAAATGATAAATGGAAAGTGTTTTTTTAGCAGTGAGATATTTTTAAATGTAAGAATAATTTTGGAGCGTGCAGTCGCGACGCTGAGGTTGAAATTTTCGGACTGCACAATCTTTCGATGTCGCATTACTACTTGGAATTTAACAAAAACACACTGAAATGTCTACCTGATGATGGTCGTTCGAAACGACTGAAAGCCCGGCTAGTAGAAAAAATAAGACCTGATAAAACCGGAATTTATAAACAAGGATCATACCATTCATTAACGGATTCGAAGTTGATTGTATTTTATTATTAAATATTGTTTGCGAGAGTGATTCTTGCCGTATAATTAGCTTCAGTATTTGTTTTTCGTTTGAATGATTTACGTTATATATATATATATATATATATATATATATATATATATATATATATATATATATATATACCAAACATGCACGAATTAAGAGCACCCTTGAATAACCTGCTAAAGAAAGATGTGAAATGGAATTGGACAGATAAATGTCAAAGTGCTTTCGAAGAGAAAGTCTTATCATCGGATTTGTCACTAACTCATTTTGACCCCAAATTAAAGATTGCAGTTGCATCAGATGCAAGTGATTCGGGCATCGGTGATACTACACAAATATTATGATGGAACAATTAAACCAGTAGCTCATGCTTCAAGATCAGCTGACAAAAGCTAAAGCCAAATGGAAAGGAAGCATTGGCCTTCATATTTGCCATGAAAAACTTCCATAAATTCCTACATGGTAGAGAATTTATACTGCAGGCAGGTCATTGTCCATTATTGTCTATATATGGGTCAAAAAAGGGTGTTCCCACACATAGAGCAAATAGACTGCAGCACTGGGGAGCTATCCTATTGAACCATAATTATAAAATGGAGTTTCTACCATCCAAAAAATTAAGTCTTGCAGACGGATTGTCTAGACTAATACCAAAATTCTACGAACCACTTGAAGACACAGTAACTGCGGCGATAAAGGCTGAAAATGAAATTAATAATGTATTATGTAATACTGTAAGAGAACTGTCCATAATATTGGAGAAAATAAGAATTAAGTCGGGAAAAGACGACTTTATAATGAAAATGAAGACGCAATTAAAATTCAGTGAGCAAACACAGGCGATCCCATTATTGAATTAAGCAGACCACGTGACCATAGAGGAAACGCATATATGTAGTAAAAAGCTGACGACTAACGATCTGTATTCCTATTCTATCTTCTATTACTATACGAATCGCTATTTCTAGTCTATCCTCTATGCTATACAGATCTGCACTTCTATTCTATTCTCTATTACTATAAGGACTGATATTCTCTACTCCATTCACTATAATATTTCTCTATTCGGATCACTATACGGGTTACTATTCGAGCGAGTATTATCGAGCAAGTACTATTAGTGCGAGTGCTATTCGGGACGTCTGACACGTACTATAGTGGTATCTGCGATTACAAAGTTTCTGTTACAACGAGCATTACGAAAGTGACAACGAGTGTTCGTTGACATTACAAAAGATAGATAGATAGATAGATAGATAGATAGAAATTAAAATATTACAAAACCCCTTTCTTTCAGTTCGTATACGACTTGCATTCAATCTTGATACTAGCAAAATTCGACTATTTATAAAACACCCTACCACACATTTGTTTATTTTCATATCAGTTTCACGACCAGGAAAAAGCGCAAAGTGTAATGACAGCAATAAAAACTTGCATATATTGTCAATTTATCTTTACAGACTTATCATTTGTTAATTAATATCCTTCTTCAATTAATATTAACTTTACCTATACATTCAAAGTGAACTAATATTTTTCATTTCAACTTTTCAACAGTATTATCTTGAAAAAATCCTTCTGGATATCCTTGAATATTTTAAAATAGATGAATTAACATTATGAAAACTGTCCGTTTCTTCTAAAACAAAAAATAATGATATTCAGTTTAAATTTTATTTAAGAGAAGCGGTTTCAATATTTTCCGTTAGAATAAATATTACTTTTTAGGATTTAGCATTAGCTGTTGAGTAAGTGTCGTTGAATTACAAAGAATTGTTAATGAATCCGTTGGCTATTCCAGATTTTGTCATTTCTCAAAAATAACTTACATCTTTAAGTATTTAATGGTTCTTAATTTGTAGCTGTAAGGGTTTTGTAATATTTAAAAAAACTTATTTTGGATAATTTGGTTTAACTAATGCCTGTACAATATATATATCAATAATATATTTAATACCTTCCTTAAAAATGAGATTGTCAAATCTTTGCTGTAATGACCCGTTCTCGTTTCCTAATTTTTTATTAACTGAATTATTTCAATTATTTCTCAGTCAGATTTCAAGGTAAATCAGCAAAAGTACCCGGCTATGCTTCTTCAAGTAACAACAAAAAGTCGACTTGTTCTCCATTTTGGTGGACACATGCTGAGTAGGCCTCTGAGATGTTAGCATAATTAACGAAAATAACCTATAACTGTTAAACAGGGGGAAGCAAGGAACGGACAAAAACTTGAGATATTTCAAAGTGTCTAGAAGAAACAAAAAAGTAAAAAGAGGTTAGATACCAAATATTAAAATATTATGAAAGGGAGCAAAGCAGGAGGTGAATCTATAGTTGATAAATTAGTAATTAGAGGTGAGGTTGAAAGATTTTGGATGTTTAATTAAATTCGACGTATTTTCCCATGAATTGCAACCAAGTGTATATCGTCATTGGCAAACGCGCATAAAGTAAAGTTAAATTAAGTACTGAAAGTGGCATATATTCTTCGTCAAAAAGCATAAAATCGAGACAGAAGGTAAAATTAGGAAACGTTTAAAACTTAGTATGAGTTGGTAAAAAACGTCAAGTTTGTTGGTTTGAATAAAACAGCACAACATCGATATGAAAACTGATAGATGATAAAATCAATAGCAGAAATGAAAAGGCGGATCAGAAAAATGTTTCGATTGATTTGTACACTGAACAGAGGTTCATGTAATTGTCTCGTCAGCTTCAAAGTACTTCTTCCTTTTGTCAACTAAATGCTAGTCCTGAAGCGATATAATTATTGACAACACACTTTTTAGAATGCAGCATCTTACCTTAAAAGCAGGCTGTTTGGTATAAAGATAAATGAGAATGTTAAAAGCCTAATAATACAGTCATGCAGTTGCGATTCAGAATCTGGTTTGGGGGTTTCTTGATATCCCACTTGCATTAAATACCACCCGAAACTACGCGAAAGATCAGTGACTCGTGACCCATCTGTTAAATAGAAAAATACATTTTACAGAGCCCTCTTTGACACAAGAGAGCATAAACGGAACACTCATTGAGGAAAGAACTTGCTAGTAACGCAAGACACACTAATGTACTGCAGCACAAAGATCTTTTGTACAAAACTGTTGAGTCTTGACTCATTGTTGAATCTCGCCTATTGCATGGGATAATAATGCAACACAAAATGTACTTAGAACAAGAATGTATTATAACAAGAAAGTGTACACAATAAGTACATATAGTATTTCTGTATATTTCTGGGAAGACGTTCCTGGAGAATGTGTTGACTAGTCGCAGTCGATCAGAGTCTCTAGTTGGATCTCGTGATTCCTTCCCCTCGTCTTCCGGTACCAACCACTATTTATATAGTTGGTAGTCACCTATGCAGATTAGGTGGATCCTACCACAACAAAAACATAAAATCAAATTTCACAAATATATTCGTAGTTTCCTAATTTCCATCTAAATTAAGAACATTCCACAGTAAATGCAATGAACACTAACATATCTACCTTCATTTAAGACGTTATGGTATAAGTTATCAAAAACTATCTTTCGTCTTAGTTTTTGAGATTCTGTCATCGTTTCGTATTTAGCTAAATATTGACGGCTTGCGCACGGCAAAGCTTTTATATTAGCCAGTGAAACTTCAGTTTCTTATGTTTCATTTGTTTCATTTCTAGAATAACTAAAGTAATATGGGAATCACTGAAAGTAATTTTCTGGCCCAAAAGAAGTTTTTTCCGCGATATAATAAGCTTATCCACGAAAATGAGTAAGTATATCTCGGATAAACTTTCTCATATAAAGAGATAGTTTGTTGGCAGAGATAGTTGCGTATTTACCATAGGCGTAAGTGACCATTTTTTGAAGCCACATAAAAGTTTTCAAATGGTAATTTTCAAAACAACAAATAAATGCGACATAATTTTTCTGTATTCATGTTCTTCACTTGGCCTTCTACCGGATTAAATTAAGTTTATGTATATAACCGCATACATACCTATAGATATGCACGTGTTCTTCATCTCTCGGCATTAAGAAATAAGATTATTCGTGATCATTGTTACATCTTTTACAGATTCCACAACACTTTTTAGTAGCCGGTATCTCATTCGGGCTTACCAAACGAGCTACCATCTCACTAAATTTACATTTATTTATCAAAATGAATTTTTGCATATAATTATTTGTTGCATAACTTTCAGCGTAGGTTTGGTTTCTATGTTATTTAATACTACGTATTGATTTTCTCAGTTGAGTAAATGATTCCTCTAATGGTGCTATCCAAAACGACTGGAAACAATAATCGATAGCCGCGCATTTCAATATCTAATCATATATTATTTTGATTCAAATATCAGCCGAGTTCTTTCAAATCGTGTGAAAATGAATCACGATGAAAAAAACAATTCGTTGGCCTACAACTAAAGAAAACTAATTTTGCTTCACTGTAAGTAAAACTGAAGTAACCGCCAAGGAATTTGAAACTAACAAAAAAAAACTAAAATTAAAACAGCTGGATAAAAAGAAACGGAACAATTAGGCTTTAATTTGACAGCTATAACTTATTCCTGAAGCAGTTACAATAAGAGAACAAAAACAAAATTTGACCAAAATGATTAGCTGAGAACCATTACGACCTTTCATAAAACACTTCAAGCATTAATCGAAGAATGAATGGAAAAAGAATACATGCAAAATACTAATTGGAAATAATCAAATAACTGGAACAAATAAAAAATGATAATTTGAATTTAATGAAGTGAAAGATAAAAATGAAAATGGATAAAGGTGAATGAGTCAATACGCCTCCATTATTTTTCATACTCTTTGTCCAGACTGGATATGACAGAACTATTTTTCTTTTGAAGATGCACTTTGTTGGAGGTTTCGGGCAAAATATAATATGAACTGAATATATATATATATATATATATATATATATATATATATATATATATATATACCTTCACCAAATATTCTCCATTTCGAATATATAAAGCAACTCATAAACTTGTTTCTTATGTATAACCTATTTATAACAATCAATTTTACAGAAAAAAAGAGAAGTATCCATCTTGAAATGTGAGTGCCAAAATGATTTGTTAATATTTCTTAAATATAAATTTACATAGAGAATATTACGACTTAAATTCATTCAGTGATTTATTAAAACTTCCCTCGAGACAAAAGTATATAAAGATGAACCAGCACCCATTACGCAGATTTCGGAGTAATTGTCTTCGGTTGTAGGTACATAGAACATTCATCTTTCAGGGAATTCGCAGCAGCAGAGATTTTAGATTTTATTTTATTAAATATGTAACATATAATGAATATATTTAAGTTTATAAAATTATACATTTTGAAACATTTCTTTCTGGGAAAAGTTTCATCTTTTAATTTTTTACAAAATTCATCGTCTCTCTAATGAATAATATTTTCAATTCATGCTCTCTTTGAAAATGTTTGTCAAGCGTTATTTTTGTTGTTTTCATCAGAATGACTCGTGCCTTGAGAATACTAAAATTCTAAAAATGATTTTGACATAATTTTAATATAATTTGGAAACAACGCGAGAAGGACTTCAACAATATATGACATTCAGTTACGGTCACGATTTAGTATGTTTTAATAACACGCTGGCATCGAATCGTTCCTATAAAACTCACACTACTATTTTAGTGTAAATTAGAACTGTTAGTGTTTTTATTACATTCAGTTATCAACAATAAGTTAATATTTGACATTTTATATAGAAAAAAGAAGTATCTGAAAGCGAAGAAATTGGAAGAGAAGTTAGAAAAAACTGATGAAAAAAGATAAATGAGTAAAGACGATAATTATGGTGACTGAACAAGTGACCGGAGGAGAAAAATTGCCAAATGTTAAAAGATTGACACAAAATTTATTTAATCGGGAATCAGTCACGCTGTTTGATTCACGCACAGCATACCTGTCATTTCTCGCATTTTTACCCGTGAATTGGAGCTGGCGAATTGGACGTGAGCAAAAGAAAGGAAGTTGCTAAGTGACAAGTTAAACTATTTCGCTGATATACAATCTTGGTGTAGAAACAAAAACCAAGATCTGTTCATATCAATCTCTTTGCTTCCTTGTCTTTTCTTATTTCCTACTAAATTGAAACATTCTGCCTTTCCTTTTTCATTCCTCTATTTTCCTTTACTTATTTTTTTAAATCCTCTTTTCTTTTTCTCTCATAATGTATATGTTGTATTTTTGTTTTTCATTTTTTATTCAATATTCCATTATTGATCTTTCTTTCATATTACGAGCTTCTTATTTCAACTTCCTTACATTTTTTTCTACCAGTCCGCTGTTTCTATAATTCGTTCCTGAAAATGCTATTTTCACACTTCCAAAGAAGTCTATCCCGTACAATATATGAAAAAAGATGCATTTGATATCAAATTGTTGTTGCCCTAATTAGTAATGTACTTACAATTTTATTCATAAGGAATATATGTTAAAACTTCTTTTACTATACTAAAATAAATATAATGTAATGCTGTGAAAGCTTTTGACAATGCAAATCACTTAATAGTCAATAGTCACATTTCGTTGAAGATTGTTATTTTGACATTTCAAAGTTTAATCATTATTTCAATATGTAAATGTAATACAACCTCAGTTTTACTTCATGATTGTAAATGAAAACATATATAAAATTATTTTGTGGGGATAAAGGACTATCACAACGCTCCAGTAAGTAATTACTCCTATCTTAACTGGAATATACACTGTATATCAATGCAATGACAATTTCAGAAATAAAAAAGCATGAGTTAAATGGAAAGTATTTATCGAATTGCATACCAAAAATCATCATAATATCTTTAGAAAGCAGAAAGCGGCTATTTCATTAAATCCATGGTTAAAGTTAATTGAAAATTAATAATTATGAGAGAAAAATAAAAGGGAATAGACTGCCTACATTTTCAAACGTATGCTAATAGATGATGCTAGTATGACATATGGAAGCGACAATAGGAAACTATAAGTTGAATCAAATGTTTTCGCATTAACGCTCATTCTCTTTTAACAAACTGCATTAATATAAGTGGTATTATTAGGAAAATTATGTTTTAATTTGATCAATTACATTTTTCATCAAACAGATTGCACGCACGCATTGATATTTATCGATATTTGCTGAAAATTTACAGAGATCAAATACATAGAGAGAGCACATTTATGCAGTGAGTAATTCTACAAAGGTGAAGTTGGTAGTTTCCAAGACTGCATTATCACCGGTGACGTGATGTCAACAGTACGAACCGGAACAAAGACGACAATACATTGAATTTAGGATATACGAATTCCTTTTCAAAGAAACCGTTCAAGACATAATGATTAGTATGAAAAATAATGAGCACTATTTTTTGTGATAGGGAAGCGTGATCCTACTTGATTTTTCTTGATAACCTCAACATTATATTACATTGCTGAATAAGATGATGGCTCAGATTTATAGATTTAGACCAGAAATGATGGCATCTTTTGGCTTAGAATAACTTGAAAATCACGAATCCCGTTGCGAATTTTGACTGATCTGTCCTACCACACCCAAGCATAGTTCGGATTTGATATTTTCCAGTTTTCATCTTTTCGGACCAATGAAAGATGAGCTGCGCGAGCAACATATCACTGTTTGTTCTGCTGTGACAAAGTGAATCTCCCCCGCTGGTGCAATGTGAAATATTGTGGCTTTTGTTAATCACTAGTGTAAATGCATAGCCAATGATAGTAACTATGTGTAAAACAGTTTTGTAACTAAACATTTGCTCTGTCCTATGGTGTTATTCTGCTTTCTGTAGTTGTAGTATTTTAAATAGAAATAAATATATAAATATGAGGCATTACGATTGGAACTTCCAGTGTGTGTGTGTGTGTGTGTGTCATCTGCTTGAATATTATTTCAAATTTCCCCACTTACATAACTTTAAGGCAAACTTTATAACGTCAAAGCTGTAAATACATGAATAGCAGAAAGTAATCCTTATTTAGGTAAGAGATAGAATTTTGAATATTGATTTTCAAGAAAGCAGGGCCTATGAAATAACTAATACATATCTGTACAAGAATTTAGCCTTTATCAGTCTTTTTCTACGACATAAATTCATTAAAGAACAAAAGTTCGTTCTACCAAACATTCAAGAATATATATGTGTTGATTTTCACTTTTTATACAGCACGGAAATTTTAACCAACAATTTTTCACTGATATACGAGTTACGTAAATTTAAGTTAAGGCTAATCATTTAAAATGTATGATTAAGTAAAACTCGATACTGAACAAACTACTGATATGAAGAATTATCATTAATGTACATTAAATATTCATAGGGCTTTTATGCTGTTCCTTTTAGAACAATGTTTCAACTACTGCGCCATATAACCTTCATCAGATATCTATCATTTTCGATAAATATCTGGGAATTTCGAGCTAAACCCTTTAATCTGTTGTTCTTATTCCATTATCCACGCACAGGATTATCTTGTATTAGTTACTTTTTCCTTTTATTTTTCCCGTTCAACCAGAGCTTATCACTATCTCGAATAGCAGATACACTGAATGAATGCTTTCGTCCACTGGGTTATTGGTGGCAACTTTGAAACCTTAAACTTAATGATTGTTCTTTCCTAATTAAAAGCTTTCATCAACGCTTGACCTGTTGAGAAGATTATTGAAAGATCGCATGTACACTGAACTTTTCTATTTTGAACACTTTATTTCCTGTTGTTAAATTGACAATCGCACTCTAAGTGCCGCGCATATTCAGCTCTGTTTTAAAAGTGTCTCTGTAGATTGTCTTTTCAATATTATTCAAGCATTATCTTTAAGAGGCAGCTTGTCTGACATTTCTCTTCTCTCTTATATATAGAATGGTATATACACAGTTCTCGGTTATCATCTCTTTGCCAGGTTTGACTCTGGTGGGATGGACACATGCTGGATTGAACGCATGCTGGATGAACCAGAGATTCTCTGAATATTTTCCGAGACACCTCTAACATAAAGTAAACTGACCGCCGTATTTTTTCAATTATTGTCTTCCATCTTTGTCCAGTTGTAGTCGATAATATGATTGTGGAGTAGTAGTTATTCACAATTGTGAGTTTTGCTCTCTGTTGTCAGCTACGGAGGATTTACTTTTTCTCAAGCTATATGGATGGTAGAAATGGAAATTTGTATATTGATTTATGATTATTGGCTTACGACCTTAATAATTAATCTATAAAAGATAAACAATGGATCGAAGCACTATTTGTTGGATTGCATGAGAAGTTCGATTCGAGATTCCCAGAAATTTACTAAATATGGAAACGCTTAAGTATGTCTGCAAGGTACAATGACTGAAATGATGTAATTGTAACAATCAAAATGAAGATAATCGACCGAATAAATTAATGTATAATTTACTTCAGTGTCAATTCAACTTGAATGAACATCAGAATTGTTATTTGTCGAATTGTGTAAGAGATTTCATTTTGGCCTGACTTTAACGGATTTTCCTTGAACTAATCTCGTTTAAAAAATATTAATCTATTAAATTAATCGTTTGATTTAATCTTTATCATTTGAATATTGTCTACAAGTCATCCATTTAGATTAAATTTTCATTTACTTACTCGTAGATTTAGTCATTCGAATTATTTTTGTTAATTTCTAACCTATTAAATATTTTAAGACTATTTTCCCAATAAATCCCATGTCGTAATTGGTTTAAATATAGAGCACCGATCACCATAGTTGTATTATCGACAGTTATTTGTGAATTTTTTCCATCTTATACTAACCTTCAAACTTTTGCTGGATAATTTCTTGGTTTATTTAGTTTTGTATTATTTTATGTCTTCTTATTTTTGCTGCTATAGCAAAATATAACTGCTAACATACAACTGCAGGCATTCATACAAGAACCTAGCGGAAACTTACTATGATGTGTGGTTTAAATATATTATGAACTTGCAATTTTTTATTACGTGTTTCCCATTGTCCACCATTGTCTAATGTAAAATGCAAATATAGTTCTGTAAATTTTACCAGTTGAATAACAATATGTATTATATGCATGTATGCCTATGGGAGAGTGTGTAATGCTATATAAATTATAGATAACGTTTTTGTGTGTCAGTGATATGGTATAAAACAGAAAAAAATAGAAAAATGCCTATACTAGACATGTGTATATATGTTGGCACATCGTGTCACAGATCTACAAAAATGTCATCTTTCACTTATTCATTAGACCAATAGAGATTTTTTTTCAACAGAACCAAAAGTGCAACTTTTTATGCATTCCAACAAACATTGACGGATCAAATTTAAAGTCGCTCACTTTAATGTCACATATTTGGCATATGAAAAGAAAGTGAAGAAAGAAAGAAGAAAGAAAGAAATGCAATTAATTTGAGAAAATACAAAAAAAAAATGAAAGCTAAGAAATATTGCAGTAAAATATTATGAAATTTCTATATTTCCACGCTGTTTGTGTCATAAACTGCACTTAGACGAGAATTTATGATAAAGTATATAATTTGCCAAAATTTTCGAACCTAATAACTATGAACAATGGAATATTAATGAGAGCAGAAAGTGATTTTGTTCGCTCCATATGATACAATAGTGGACCAAAAAGAAACTGAAATATTGACAAATTCCAGTATCTGACTACGGAATTGAAAAGCTATGGAACATGACTGTTGAAGTTATTTCTGTAGTAAATTGGTGCGCTTGAAACACCACCTAGAAAATTGAAAGGGCGCTTAGAGAAAATTGGAATTGAGACTAAGATTGTCAAACTCCAATAATCTGCCATCGCTTACTCTGTGGGGATTCTTCGAAAGGTTCTGAGGATCTTGTTGATATCATACCTCAAAACAGAATTTCCACAGTCTACGTTAACATTAACAGCAACAACAATAACAATAATAATAATCAATGGAAAACCTCCAAATTTTATGGAAAGGAAAGTGAAATAATCGGTACGGACACAACCCTGACCCTGTTACTGACATAAAACTTTATCTATTTTATGGGCCTTTACAATTCACACAGACAAATCAATCAAAGCTGACCGCCCAGCCATTTCGATCAAAGAACACAAAAAGTAGAATGTGCTTTAATATTGACATGACTCTTCCTGCAGACTATAATAAAGCTTTGAAGATCTTCAGAAATCTATCAAAATGCAAGGATCTTGAAGTGTAAATTTCAAAAGTGTGACACGTGAAGATATCTGCAATTCCAGCTGGGGTTAAAGCAATTGATTTGACTAAAAAAGGTACTGATAGGCTCATTAAATAGCACATGCCTTAAGGAAATGCGAAAAATTATTCGTACAAGTACAGCTCACCTCCCACGAAGGACTTTATCGCTGTAAAATGCGTATGTGCTTGTAGTTTTTACACAAATGTATAGGGAAAATATCATGGTGTCATTTATAACTTTAGCTCTCTGGTTGTAACCCGGAATGGAATGAGTCGACGACAAATAATAATAATAAGAAGAAGAGGCAGTAATAGCAGCAACACCTGCGTTTTCAAGACTTTGTCTGACCATTCAATTTAAGCAAGACCAGATCTGAAAATAGTGTATAAAGACAAATGAACTAGCCACCAAATCAGGCATATCGATGTGCCAGCAAACTTCGAAGTGAACATGAAGGAAAGTGAAAAACTGGAAAATACAAGTGACTTGCCCAGGAGATGAGAAAGATATGAAGTTTGAAGCTTATAACAATGCATGTATTTCGAACTGTGCCAAAACACTGGAATCGAAAATAGAAGTATTAAAACTCCAATGAAGAGTTAAAACTACGGACTACAGCCTTGCTGAATCCGCTAAAATAGTGAAAAAAGTGCTAAAGTTTTGAGAAAATGTATTATGATGGGGTATCAAGTGCGTGTGTGTTTTTAAGTTTGAAAGATGAAGCAGCCAAAGCGACTTGGAAGCCACATTTAGATATTTTGGAACAACCTCAATCAGGGATGGTCTGAGTAGACCTGAAGGTATTTCTACCTTCATTGACCTGAAGGTATTTCCAACTGAATCCTTCTTGCAAGTGTATGTGCTGCTTTTATCAAAACTTTAGTTTTCATGTCAAAATGTTAATGATATTAAGAGGAAATATCAATGTATTTTTATTTAATTTTTTAATTCTTTCTAGCACGTTCGAAATTTTGGTTAATTTTTTTGCGTCAGCGATCGACCAAAGATTACTATGGGTGTTTTAGAGTCTTTTTTCCGATAGAAAAACACATTCATTTGGAAATTCTTGCAAAAATCAAATAATTAAATTTTCAGGACTTATTAACAAATGAATGAAATTATTTTTTATTTTTTTTAGAAAATTTTGGTAAAAATATTTTTTACATATTTTACACCCACACTTACTTAATTTCATGAAATTTCGAGAAATTGAATTTTTATTGGAAAATGTGTTTTATTAGTTAAAAGCAGGACCCCTTGTAGTATGTAAATCAACATTTTTCAAATAGGTAGTCATTTGCCAAAAATCTGCCCCGAATAGTAAAATTAAAAAATGCAATAAACCTATGACATTATTTAGAAAATTGCTTTTATAAATAAGATATATTGAGGACACTCATTGTCTTAAGACAATTTTTTGTCAATAAATAATGAATCATTACAAGAATCGTTTCATTTATTTTTATTTTAATATTTTTTAATTATAATAATTATAAAGTTTCAATTTTTTTTAAATTCTACATTACTTCAATTGCATTAGGTGATATTGTTATTAAGTGAAAACTATATTTAATCTTTATAATGAATGCAAAATGAATCTAAACAGTAAATATTAATATAAAATTATAAAAAATAATTATTTAATTATTTTTAACAGAGAGTTCGTGCTAGCATTATAATATGTTATAAAATATAGTCCATTTTATAATTAACTGTGACTTTTAAAATAATTGATTACATCATAGTTGGGCATTATCCGGTGGACAGACGAGATACTTTTTTAATTAATAAAATATATCCTTACTGAAAAGTAAAAAAAAATGTGTTACTGTTACTTGTTTTAGACTCATTTCAATTAATGTCAATTCTAAATATATTTTCGAAATATTCCATTAATAGTACAGTTTCTGTCAGTTTTTCGACTGCTAATATATATAATCTTACGTCCCAAATGATTTGTCGATCATTAAAATAATGGCCGCTATACGTTTGTATACTTCAATTTTTCTGGACTGTTGTATTCATTTTCATTTCTGTTTCGTGGCCGAAATGCTGTAAGGGAAAGATGGAGTTGTAAAAATAGTAGGTCGCACAAAACTGTCTTCTTTCAAAAGGAAAAAACGAATAAAGACGAACGACTGACTCCTAGTAACTTATTGAGAGGAAAGGGCATCTGTTGTGTGAACAGGACACCGAAAAGCACCATTAAAGCCATGAATGGAAGGCTATAAAAGACACGAAAGATTTCCCTAAAATATTAGGAGTGATAACCTTAAGAAATACACTGAGTCGTTTGTAATTATAAAAATGTTAGCGTAGGAAGCCCTCCCCGACATAAGGCCGGCCAAACTAGAGATCAGATCGTCACATGACAAGTCCCGTAACCTATTAGAGTCGATATACACCACATGTACTACAACCGTAGTAGAAGTGCTGTGCCCAGAGCAAGATCAGCCTGGCGGAAGCCATTCCTCTTCAAGGCGAGTTTTAAATTCACAGTTCTCTTTCTCCAAGACTCGCTGTCACACTAAGCTAAAAAAAACAGTTTGCCCTACTATTAACCCCTAGCTAATGGATTCATACCTTTCTGAAAGCAAACGTAACAGCCTTTGATGAAATTTTAACTCGGTACGCCAATTCCACTTTCCGCGCCGATAACAACAACACTACACGCACAATAGCTACACTACAATCGGGCTGAGCTTCTGTAGGTAACTAAAGCTAAGTTTACCCACTGGCGCCTAATGGATCTCACAAATATTCTCATAGGAAAAACATCGTCGTCCACATCTCTGTATTAACTTGTCTATGAAATTGAGTTAAAGAAATATGCCCAGAGAAGTTCGAGAAACTTAGGTTAGGCCAACTGCATGCGCCGGAATTTTCGATCTTTTGTTGCGTTTTTGTCCGAATGCAGGAAATATTTCTATTTTATAAAAAAGATAAGCCCAGAAAATTTTGATACTGGAAGCTTGGCGTGTCTTTACTGAGCAGTTTGGATTTTTGGCAACAGTTAGCAGAATTTATTCAGTAGGAACTAATAGTGGGCAATCAGGGGTAATAGGTAGTGGGCTAATAGGACTGGGCGCCGAATGTGAATTACATCAACAACAATTAGCTTTCTCTCGCCTGGAGATTAGTCCGAACTGCATCGCTATTCTTTAAAGTGACCACGGCAGAAATAGCCTATTATACCAAATGCAAAGGTGGTATAGCTTTGAGACTATTTTGGAGAACTGACAAACGGTTTAGGCCTATCAATATCGTGTACTTTTGATCCAACACGTTTTCCCTGTAGTTTGATGTAGAGTGAATTGTGTTTCTCATGTTGCTAGCTGTGGTAAGAATGGTGGTATGGAACATGCAACTGGAATAAATCTACGGAAACGGATCCTCATCTTATATATCTGATATGTTTCTTCAAGCACCAGCTTAAAACTCAGAAAGAGATTGAATCCAGTAGATTCCAGCAAAAGGTGGGGTGAAATTGGTGATCTTGCTGTGCGTGAAAGTAGTTAGGTTGAAATAGATTTTTGCGTCCATTTTTAATCTTGGTAGGTTTTATACTTTCCATCGCTAACAACATTATATTATGTTTAAACTGTCCCTTTAGCAAATATCTTATTTGTTTCAAAGACTGAACCTCCCACTCCAAGAAAGTGATGATCGTTCTTCCCCAGATCATTGGCATATATGGATTTATTCTTAAGCACAACATTTTTGGTTTACAAATTTGAGGTTCTATCCCAAACTCCATTGTACATTAAAATTGTAAACATGTTTCATTTGTTGTTTTAAGTAGGGTCCATAGATCAAATATACCTAATATATGAATTAGGCGAATACTACAAGAATATCGACCGCAAAGCGCACGTTAGATTAATAAAACTCTTTTAATAAATACAAATTGTGGACTAAATCTTTTAGGAAACGTAATCCTTAATTATGAGTGAACATTGAATATACTTCCATTGCTGAAAACAAGAATATTTAGAAGAAAGAGCCCAGAAAATGTTCAAACTTTGCAATGAAATACATCGTAGTTCTATGTCGTTCAAACGCACGCTGACAAAATGAAGAAATTGGATATGCCAGCATGATACTGATCCCTGTTACGTTGCACTCTCTGTTTTCAATTGGTTTTCCAGTAAGGGAGAATCGGCATTATAGACCGGACAACCAACATCCCCTATTTAAATATAATAGAAAACGTTTGGGAGGGAAACCAACAATGCTTTATGTGAGACCTTTAATCATAACAATTCAGTCTATCTGAGAAAATATAACACCCAGATGTATAAGTCAGTGCGTAAAAGTGTTTAAACCACATTTTTAACCAAAAGAGGGATCACAAAATATTTATTCTATTAACTATCCTAACGTAATTTGAATAAAATAAGATATATATTTTGAAGCACTCAGTTTTTCCCATCCCAGAATTATTAAGTTTCGATACGATCTTTACCTTCATTTGTGAAGAGCAACATGGATGCGATGTGTAGAAAAACAAGAAAAGCAACAATTTCGTTGTAAAATTGAAGAAAACAGTGTCAAAAAATCTTTCACTTTTACAAAATGTTGGAATGAAATGTATTTTTGAGACATGATAAATATATGTATCGTTATGAATTATTTTATAATATTTTGTTGTTTATAATATATATGATAATTTTGTCACTTGCCAGAAAGGATAAAAAGGAAACATTACAGTTATTAATGAGACGAAGAATAACCTCATCAGCTAATAGACATCACGTTGTTTAACACAGTTCGCCACCTTAAGAGTGACATCAGCCTGAAATCGAAAATCGGTTATTGGTACTAGCCTTTCAAAATAACTAAGTGTTCTTACTGTTCTTTCAAAATAATTAGCCTTGAGACAATAGATGATTGCAATTGATGATTCACATCAACCACCATCTAATAACCAAAGTAAAAACAAATGAGTAAAATAGAATAGAGAGGATTTAAATGAAATGAAGCGAGCATACGACGATATTGTAAACAAACCTTCAAATTACAGTATCACCAATGAAACACACAGAATATTTTACGAGCATGCGAAAAAATATAAATGCTCATAAATATCAAATTTTTAACGAGATTATTGAGATGTTCAAACCTCAAAGAAATAGTTAAAATTTAATTGAACAAAGAATTCGAATTAACGATTAGAATTGAAAATAGAAGAGCTTATCAGAAAAGAACAGGAGTCGGTCTCAAGTGTCATTTCTGGACATTAGGTGGATAAATCTCAGTGAATCGAAACGCTTTCTCTTTTATGCTAACATCGAGTACGCACTGCCGGTTTTACGATTTCTTTAAGCAAAAACGCGGCCAAGTTAGTTCCCAGTAGGCAGAGTTAGTATTCTCAGAAACTGCGCTCCCTTTCCCATGCCGATCCTGATATTCTAGGCAGAAATCACTCCTGGTTAGAGTCGAGCAGTTCTCAGGTGTGAGCAGAGGTATTCCTCAGCGTGTTAAATCTTTGCACCCAAACCTAATAGTGATTCGTCGACTTGACTATCTTGTTGACTTTCCTGTCCATCAAAATACTCTGATGTCACTGACTGACGTTCTGCTCGAACCCCTCGACATGAATTATACATATAGGCTGAAGTTCTCTAAGTATTCTGAGGATAGCATCACTTTATCGACTTGGTATCCATTACCCACATTC
This sequence comes from Acanthosepion esculentum, assembly GCA_964036315.1. Lineage (NCBI taxonomy): Eukaryota > Metazoa > Mollusca > Cephalopoda > Sepiida > Sepiidae > Acanthosepion > Acanthosepion esculentum. The sequence continues at coordinate 69,117,133 of OZ038481.1, read as the reverse complement.
AATTAGTTCTATTACAAGTATTCATTTTCTGTCGTGTTGTTTGGTTCATTTTGTTTTTTGCCTTTTGTTGTCATTTTTCTTTTTCATTTTTGCTTTATTTTCTTTTTGATTTCACATTGTTTTTGTTTTCATTTTTCTCTTTTTCTATATTTTCTTCTTCCATTTTGATGCCCACAGTATAAATTTATATAAAGTCCCATTATTTAAAGATAATAAAAAAGGAAACCTCTTCATTTATGATAATGCAAGCAGAAAAATCTTCTAGATTGTGTTAGTCCGTGTATAATATTTTTCGACATAGTCTTATGGAAAAGTATTTCACTATCTTATCAATGGGAACTTACAAGAACTAATAAGCACTCACTACGAATAAAATCAGTTTTAAAACTTGCTGTGAATACAAGAATTATATATATCAAAACGGTAGATCATCTTATGTCTGATTACTCTACCGTAACACCAAATTAATTTAAAACTTGACTTGATAGGATAAGGTGACACGTATTGGAAGATGAGCTAACATTATAATCATACAAAAAGAAAATATCTACAAAAAATCACCATTAGTTCTAGGTGATAGTCCTAATTTGCTTTAAACCAGTATAGTCATAAAAACAAAAATTTTATCTTACTGACCTAATCATGCCTTCTTATGAAAAATGAACAAAAACAAATTTATAAACTCGCCAACTATAAGAATTTGCATATATAAATTACAAGAATGTTGCTTTCAAATAAAAGTTGACCCGCTAAGAAAAATACTGATAAAAACATTAAACTCCCAGGAAAAATTTGTGTTAACGTGTACTGCCTTCATACTTAAAGACATTTTCAGTACAATATACTTGTCTACCACTCGACCCTTCAACCCCTCAACCTCCGGAGTCTTACTCTTTGGGTTGAGGCGCCCACTCGGTCTGAACCGAACTCAGGGGTAGCTGGCCGCACGCTCCCTGAGTACCCGTAGATTGTTCGACCGGTCACTGGCCAAGTTCCGCCAGCTGCCCACGTTGTGTTAGTTTTTAGATCCAGTAATCGGGGTGTTGTCCATACGGTCACGGTCGATTGGGGATGTAGGCACGGCTGTGAGAGTGGGCGGCAGGAAAGTTAGAATGTGGCAAAACAAGGAAACAACATCTGCAGAAGCCGAACAACAATGGGTAAAATATTGATGTCTTTTATATAAGAAAACAAAAACAGTAGAAAAAGATTACAGCAATTAACATAAGAACAGAGGACTACTCCTCTACCAATTTTCCAACAGAGAGAGGTGTGTGTGTTATTAACTCGTTCCGAATCAACTTGTGAGGATATGTGACTTGTAACTCCAGTCCTACGTCGAAGTGTAGCCTTTCAGTTGGTTGTTATAAGCCACAACGACGATGATGTTTCTTGAAGTCCTTATCTCTGACTCGCCACTGGACCGACTTCCTGCAACGACAGTCTCTCTCTCTCCCAACGTCACTCTCCAACCTGACTCACGTCCAACGCCCAAGTCTGCTTCCGTCTCTTCGAGAATTCTCTCCCGACTCTCGACAACTGTCTCTTTCGTCTGGACTCTTCTGTCTGTCTTTCTCGTCGGCCTTTCTCATCTGCCTGTAGCACCGCAACCCGTAATGGTCGCTGCGGGTGCCTACGCACGTGACGGCACGCAGTGACAACGTTGTGCCGACCGATAGCAGTCTCTCCCGTCTCTGCTTCACCGACTGCCTTATTAGCAAAATCTCGAGTTAATATAGCAACCGAAGGTTATAAGCCAGGTTGTTCACGCGCTTAACATGAGTGTCGCCATAATCACGTGTATCTGCAAAGTTTACTCAAATCTATTTCAAATCTCTTAGTGGATAAAATTAATTAGTTCAATGTTCATTTCAATTGTCTTTTCGATGACCAAATTCAGCGGATACAACTTATGTTTAGATCTGATTTCGCTAGCGGTAAACATACACTGACCTTACCTCCCCGGTCCAATTTACTTCAATATATTTTTATCAAAAAATATTATTTTCGCCTATTTCTATTTTTCTTTTGATGACCCAAATTAAACATCGCCTCCTGCCCTTTTGCATTTGTTTATAAACAAGTCCTCGCCAACCCGATTTGAATTTTACTCTTTATCCACCAGCCGTCTCATGTTTCGTATATCATTGTTCTAGATTCTTTTCTATTAATAGCGCTGACGCAGCTTGTAACCTCGTGTTTTCCATTTTCAATCAATAAACGTTATATTTGCGTGTGTGCATACATGTGAGTGTGCGCGTCAACCTCTCTCTGTTACACTTGTACTAGGATTGTTTCTAACAATGCAATTTGCTTATCAGTAAGCTTTAATGAGCTCGGTATTTACCTTGTTCCACAATTGAGATGAGATGTGACACAAGAGACCTGGCTGAGTCTCCCTCTGATCAAAGAGAGAGAGAGCTTGACAATCAGAGTCAGGTAGCGCACCGCCTGATTCCGAAGAGGTTTGATGAACTCGATGCCCAGTCCACCCACTGAGATAAGATGTGACACAAAGTCTAGAATTATGTGGGGAACCCGAGAGTTTCCACCCGGGCAAATGTTCAAAATTTACCCAGCCACCGCATTCGCGGGATCGGGTACAATTCTTGTCTGTTTTTCTCTGTCGCGTCTCAGTTGCGCGTGTCTTTTTAGTAATATCACTCCCGGTTTCGAGAACCAAGATGGCACGGACGCTGCAGTCGAACATAACAGCATTCTAATTGCATGCAGGACCTCTGGGAGTAATTGTTCCCAATCCTCTAAAGCTACCCCTTTATCAGCACCTGCTAGTTGAGCCGTTTTACAAAGTATTCCATTATACCTCTCGCACTTGCCGTTACCGTGAGTGTTATATGGGGTTGTCTACTTACGGCTATTCCTTGTTCTTGTAGGAATCGCCGTATGCGTTCGGACATAAATGAAGCCGCTTTGTCTGAATCAATATACTCGAGTAGCCCGAAGACGGCAAAAACTGGACAAAGTGCCTATATGACCGTTGTAGAGGATACATCGAAACCGTGAATATTCGTCAATTATTGTCAGCATATATCTGTTATGAGTTTTTGACAGAGGCTTTCCTTTAAAATCCAATGCGATTCTTTCATACGGTTGCGTAGATTTTATGACCTTGCTGGTTTTAGTACGGTAAAACTTAGGTTTATTTCAGCGCAGGTTTTACACGAGTTCATAACTTCTGTCACATCCTCTACTGAGTAGGGAAGGTTTTTGATCTTCGTCATACAGACCATGCGTGTAACACCTGTGGGCACAACTCTCTATATAGTTTCTTTAACTCTTCTTTGCAAGCAGTGAGCTACATACACGAGGACGCCCACAGCTGCGTTGTCTTTACCGGGGCGGTAAGTTACATTAAACAAGTAACATAAAACTCCCATCCTCCATCTGGTTATCTTCTCGTTTTTAATTTTACTTATGGTTTTCGAGTTTAAAAGGAATAAGACTGATTTTTGGACTGTAACCAGTTTAAAATGTCGCCTGATCAAGTAATGCTTCCATTTTCTCAGTGATTTGAAAATAGCATAGGTTTCTTTCTTTATGCAGAATGCCCATGTTCCGATTTGGACATGGTTCTGGAGAAAAGGGCTATGCTTCCATCAATCGATTGTCTTAAATAGACGGCTATGGCGCATTATGAGGTGTGTGTCTCTACTATCAAATGTAGTGTATAGTCGGGCGTAGTAATGGCTTCTTTTGCTATACCCCTCTTTAACTCGTTAAACGCTTTCTCTGCTATGGGTGATAACGGGAATTTTTATACTGTTTTTAGAGGGTGGGTTTTGTCTGAAAAAGACGATATCCAATGTGCATAGTGAACATTCTTAATGCACGGCGCAGAGTAGGTAAATATTTTGGGACCGGTAGGCTGAGTAATGGATTCAGACTTTCGGGATTGGGTTTTATGTTATTTTTACTTATTATGTACCCAAGAAGTTTTATATTTTTACGTCTAAAATAATACGTGTCTTGGTTAAGCGTAAGCTTGTAATTTTTAACAGCCGCCATGAATAATTTAAGATTTCTGTCATATTCCACTCGATTTTCCAGCAAATAATTATATTATCAATGTTAGACTTGCAGGTTCTCTTTTGATATTATCCGGTCTATCACTCGTCGAAAGCTAGCTACGCCAAACGGTATTCTGCGAAATTAGTGTTTGCCGCTGGCCTCGAAGGCCGTATAGGGTTTATCGCTGGGCCTTAGAGCTACCTGATGGTAGGCATTTAAAGGCCCAGAGTACTATATTTTTTTTTTTTGATAATTTTTCTCTATCATATCGTCTATTCTTAACAGTGGGTAGGCATTCAGCAAAGTAAACTGGTTTATAGTTTGGGAATAGTCGATTACCATTCGCTATTTCTGTTCTCAGTGGAGACTACGAAGCCTTGGGCTCTCCCCGGCGAATGGCTTGGTTCGATTATACCTTCCTTCAATATACGAGTAACTTCGGTTTGGATAAATAATTTATCCTCCTCCGTGTGTCGCCTAAATTTAGTAGCTATCGGTTTACATCCGGTGTTAAGTTGTTGAAGAGAGCTGGGTACGGCATTCTCATAGCTAATGAACGCTGGCGTAAGAAGGTGTTCCCAGACGTTAAGTCACAGCATAGATCTTTCATTAATAGGTATTTTACTCCTTGATATAAAGTACCCTTTACTTGTAGATCAACTAAACATTATCCAAGTATGTTTATGGAAAGAGATGAGCTAGCCATCTCCACTTTGTTTTGGCACGGGTAAATTTTCCACGAATTTACTTTCGCAATGTTTGCGTTAAGGAAGTTTTCTGTGCTCCTCATCAGTGCTTTTAGTGGGTGTTCGTTAGCCTTGATTTCTATTGTTGTTGTTGATAAGAAGCCAAATGTATACAATGATGCCGAACTTAATTTTACAAACTTTAGCGCAATGTCCCTGCTTTCTGCATGTATATCATTTGTCCTTTCTAGTGGGGCATAATGACCTTGCGTGTCTCTTCCCCCGCAGAAAAACATATGCGTTTAGTTAAGACTGGTATTATCGGAGTGTCTAGGTGGAGTTCAGTAGTAAGTTTCTCTGGAAAAATAGCCATTATCAAAATGGTTAACAATTAAAGTTCTTTAAATTGTAGTAGGATTGTTTCTAACAATACGAATTTACTTAACAGTAGGATTTAATGAGCTCGGTATTTACCCACTGAGAGGAAAGTCTAGATTTAGGGTGGGGGAACCCGAGCGTGTCTACTCGGGCCAATGGAGAAAATTTAACCAGCCCCCGCAAAAGCGGGATTGGGTACATTTCTTGTCTGTTATTTTCAGCCGATTCTCCGTTGCAAGACAGACCCCCGACTGAGTTTCCCTCTGCCCGAAAGTCTAGATTTAGGGTGGGGGAACCCGAGCGTGTCTACTCGGGCCAATGGAGAAAATTTAACCAGCCCCCGCAAAAGCGGGATTGGGTACATTTCTTGTCTGTTATTTTCAGCCGATTCTCCGTTGCAAGACAGACCCCCGACTGAGTTTCCCTCTGCCCGAAAGTCTAGATTTAGGGTGGGGGAACCCGAGCGTGTCTACTCGGGCCAATGGAGAAAATTTAACCAGCCCCCGCAAAAGCGGGATTGGGTACATTTCTTGTCTGTTATTTTCAGCCGATTCTCCGTTGCAAGACAGACCCCCGACTGAGTTTCCCTCTGCCCGAAAGTCTAGATTTAGGGTGGGGGAACCCGAGCGTGTCTACTCGGGCCAATGGAGAAAATTTAACCAGCCCCCGCAAAAGCGGGATTGGGTACATTTCTTGTCTGTTATTTTCAGCCGATCCTCCGTTGCAAGACAGACCCCCGACTGAGTTTCCCTCTGCCCGAAGACAGAGGTTTTGACAATCTCAAGCCAAGTAGTGGACGGCCTGACTGCGATTACTTTTGGTGATCTCGGTATTTACCCAGTATATAACCAGTACCTGCACTGAGATGAGATATGATACAAGCTCGAGATTACTGTGAGGAACACGACCGTATCCACTAGTGCCATTGGTTAAAATTTACCCAGCCTCCGTAAAATCGGCCTCGGGTACATTTCTTTTTTAAAATTTTTTTTTTGTTCTCGGCCAAGTTTCCGTCCGTAGACAGAGCCCCGGTGGAGTCCCCCTCTGCCCAAAGATAGAGGTATTCCCAATAGCGAGCTAAAGAGTTAAATTGCGAACTGCCTGGCTCCGAAGAGGTTTGATGAACTCGGTATTTATCCAGTCCATCCACTAAGATGATATGCGACACAAGGTTTAGATTTATGTGAGGAACCCGAGAGTTTCTACCCGGGCCATTGGTCAAAACTAACCCAGCCACCGCATTTGTGGGGTCGGGTACAATTCTTGTCTTTTTTTTCTCAGTTGTGTCTCTGTCGCTAGAGGAGGCCCGACTGAGTCCCCCTCTGTCCGAAGACAGAGATCCTGACAATAGCGAGCCAAAGCCGCCGCCAGAGCCAGACAGCGAACTCGCTGACTCCGACGAGGTTTGATTTGCTCGGTATTTACTCACTCCATCCACTGAGATGAGGTGCGACACAAGGCTAAGATTCCTATGGGGAAGCCGAACGTTTCAAAATTTACACAGCACCCGCATTCGCAGGATCCAGCACAATTCTTGTTTCTTTTTATCAGTCGTGTTTCAGTCGCTATATGGAGCCCCGGTTGAGCGCCCTCTGCCCGAAAACAGCGGTTTTGACAATAGTGAAACAAAGCCAACGCCAGTTCCTTCACTGAGATGAAATTTGACACAATGTCGATATTTCTGTGGGGAAACTGAGAGTTTCCATCTTAGTCATTGGTCAAAATTTACCCAGACTTCGCATTAGCAGGATCGGGTACAAGCCTTTTCTGTTTTTCTAGACAGTGCCCACACTGAGACTCCCTCTGCCCTAGCACAGAGGTCTTGACAATAACAAGTCATAACCACCGCCAGAGCTAGAGCCAGACAGCGAACTGACAGACTGCGATGACGTTTGGCGAACACGCTCGGGCAAAAATTCCCCGTAGACCCCGCATTCACGTGGTCGGGTGGCTGTCTGCCTCTCCAGATGAGACTCTGCCTGTAGGCATAGCCTAGTCTGAGTTCCTCTCCGCCCGAAGTCACAGAGGTCGACAAGCAGAATATTGGAAATCTCAGAGATTTGGCGATATCAGTATTTACCAGGGATTTCCCCAACAGGCGGGATATGACAAAAGTCCTGTTTTTAACGTGGAGCTTTCCAACGATCGCTCAAAAATTCCCCGTAGACCGCTCATTCATGTGGTCGTGTAGCTATCTACCTCCCCAAATGAGACAAGCGGAGTATTGGCAATCTCAGAGATTGGAAGAACTTCGTTATTACCCATTTACTCCCTACAAGACGGGATGTGGCACAAGGCAAGTTTTTAACGTGGGACTTTACAAGCGATTATGCTCGAGCAAAAAGATTCCCCGCAGACCAAGCATGCATGAAATAATGCGGCTGTCTACCTCCCGAGACGAGATTCTGTCCGTAGGCATAGCCTCATCTAAGTTCCTCTCCGCCAGAATGCAGATAGTTCGACAAGCAGCGTATTGGTAAACTCAGAGGTTTGGTGAATTTGGTATTTACCCAAGTCCTCGCCACAAGGCGGGATGTGGCAGAAGACCGGTTTTTAACGTGGGGCTTCCGAGCGCGTATGCTCGAACAGAAATTCCCCGTAGTCCACGTATTCACGGCTCGGGTGGCTCTCTACCTCCCCTGGCGAGACTCTGACCGTAGGCATAGACTCGTCTGAGTTCCTCTCCTCCTGAAGACAGAGATGTCGACAAGCTGCCTATTGGCAAGCTCTGAGGTTTAGCAAACTCGATATTAACCCATGAACTCCCCACAAGGCGAGACGTGGCACGCGTACGCTCGGGCAAAATTTCCCTATTTGACCCCGCATTCATGGTGTCAGGTGGCTTTCTACCTCCCCAGATGAGATTCTGCCAGTAGGCATAACCTCGTCTGTTACTCTCCGCCCGAAGTCAGAGCGTTCGACAAGCAGAATATTGGCAAACTCTGCATAGTAGTAAGGTTCTCCTGAATATATGTGTAATTGATCATATCACAATGCTTAATATATTCCTTGGAAGAAAATCAATTTACTAATCTTGTCTAGAAAATCCTAGACTCCTTTCCATCTGATATGAGATCCAGTTTACATTTGGCTTTCTATTTATCAAGTAGTCTTTCTATGATAGGTTGAGAATGGCCCGTAACTTAAGTGTGCAGTTACCAGCTAATATATTTTAAATTCTTTTTTAATTCTGTCAGATAAATTTGATTTCCATATTATTGTTACCTTTTCAGAATTGTCCATGCTTTACCTATTCTTGTCTCACTGTGTCTGATATAATGGTCAGGTGAACTGTATAGACTGTATCTATAATTTTAACAGAAGGGTATTTACGATTTCTTTTTTTATTAAGAATAAGTTCTCTGTGCAGATTAAGTGAGGTGCACAAAAATAATCTAAGTAGATGATGAAGAGGAGGGGTGTGAGAGTGTCACCTTATAAGACACCAGCTAAAATATCGAAGAGATTATATCTCCATCAAGGGAACTCAATTCAAAAAGTTTATATATTTTATAACGACTCCTGATCGCAGTTACTGTCCGATGTAGTATCCTATATAAGAGAGTTTGATGCATCTTGTCACTATGAATATAGTCGAAGAAATTTTTGAGAAATCCAGAGATAGCAAGACAGCATTTAAATTTGTCAAATACTAGAGTACATAGGATCATAGTATGTGTACGTGCTTATACAATATACGTGAAAATTTAGATTTAATGCTGACAAATTTAATGCGAAACTGTAACCAGCGTCTGTTATATTCCCACATTTCGCACCCCTTTCATATATAAGACTGATATGATCAATAAAACCGGTGTTAGGTATCAGTAACAAGTTTATTTTTTACATTTTGTCATTTACTTACCCACTCTCTCATATATATATATATGTGTGTGTGTGTGTGTGTGTGTGTGTGTGTGTGTGTGTGTGTGTGTCTGTGTGTGTGTGTGTGTACGTGTGTGTATGTATGTATGTATGTATGTATGTATGTCTATTTTTCACACTAAAAAACCTGTAAATTCCCATGTCCACACCCATAAACATACAGAAACACTACAGATTTTTTCCCATTTTCTTCTATAAAAATATAGCTAAATGATTTACCTACTTTTGTTTCTCACACTTAAGTGGCCCAACTCTCCTATCTCCGAAATAAATCTATGTACGCATGAGAAACTGTCACCCAGGAAAATAGTCAAAGCAAAAATTAGTCTCCTTACCACTAACATCCTTGCAGCTGCTGTCAAATTGAAATTTATTTTCTTTACATTTTTTAGTTTTTAGTTAAGCTTTTCAACGCATGCTCCGACCTAATTTCATGGCATGAACAAAGATTTACTTTTTATCATATATAATTTCCAATAAACGACGGTTATACTTTGTTTATCGGTCCATCTGTAAAAGAAAATGCTACCAAACGGTTACATATGCTCATTGTCAAGAACACTGTTCAATGATTTACTAAATTTTGACTTTATTGGATAACGTAAAAAAGTATATTGGGTTTATTAAATAAATACAAAAGATTTTTTTTATTTTGTGCAACAGCCCTACTTCCATAAAATTGTTTATTTTTCTTTCATTTAGACAGTTCGATGAAGACCCGTAAAAGACATGATAAACTGCAATGTCTGCTAAATATGAGGGTGAAGTAAAACTTTCAAGCCAAATTGTAACAATTTTTGTCTGGTCACCAAAGAAACATGCGGTGTAAGATTATCTTCATGAAATACGAAGTAATTTCATCGATTGCAGCCTACAATTTTTCTATTTCTCGATTAATTTCTTAATTACTGCGGGTCTTCTGATTAGTCAAAACGATACCAATTACAATGTGGTAAAAAAGATCTGTCTCATAAGGACATTTACGAATGTGGATGCAGCTTTTAATTAATTTCATATTTTAACAACTAAAATGTAAAAATCTATTATAATTAAAGAAATAACAAATAATTGTATTAAAAATTCATATTTCACCGAAAAAATTTTTGGCTTTCAGAAAATATTGTCCATATTCATAAAAACAACTAAAAGCATTTGAAATTAAATAATTTGTTTTATTGAGTTTTGTATGTTACAATTCAGGGCTGATTTTCAGGTGGGGGGTCCAATTAAAAAAAATGATTTGCATTCCTCAAAGCCTTGTGCTTTTAACTATTGTAATCACTAAACTGTATTTGATCGAATTTTTAGAGTTTTCATAAAATTAGTTATGGAGGGTGGGTAATAAATATAAAAAATATTTCTGCCATGACTTTAATAAAAAAAAAACATATTTATAATAATTTCCATCATCTATGAAGTTTCTGAAAGTTTCATTAACATCCGACTATTATTTTTATTTTTGCAAGATTTTCCAAATTAATGTGTCATACAAAAAAAAACGTGCTAAAATTTGTATATGTTATTTTACTAGTTCCGGTGATACAACTAGGTTTTTTATCAAAATTTAGAATTTATAAAAAGAAGGAAAAAAATTTTAAAATAATTAAAAAAATTTTGGTTTTTCTTCTTAATAGTAACATAAACATTTAGACAATAAAATTTTGTTTTCATCAAGTTTGGCGTCTTTTTCATCATGCTATGCGCTTTTTTTAGCGATCTCATGGAGTTACCTATATTAAATATAAACACTTACACATGTGTGTGGGTATTTATCCAAAAAATGTTTGTGATTTTGTTAAATAGCGCAACTTCGAGAGATTTCAAATTAAATTATTAAATGATAAAGGGAAAAAAAAAACCGAACAAGTTAAAAAGTAAACAAGGGAAATGTTTTAACCAAATTCTTGTTAAAATATATCAAATACTACTGTTTTTTTTTTCACATTTTCATTGTCTCAAACAAATAGTTTCCTCTTGAAACCCAATAGTTACTTTTTCTCATATTTTCTCTGTTAAAATGTTCTTAGTGTTAAAATAAAATAGTAGAAATTTTATATATTTTCCATTCTATTTCAAGTTCACTTTTTCTTCCCTTTGGAGTCAAAGAAAATAAACTGAATTCAAGTATATCATCAAGTACTGCCTGAACAGAGTAAAAAAATGTTTTCATCTCCTCACAATAATTTGTAAATAAACAATTTCGAGAGAAAAAAACAAGTCAATAGTAAGAATAAATAGTAAAATAGTAAGAACTAGGTACCTCCAATAATTCGCTGACAAATCAGTACAGTATAATGATAAAAGGCCCCCAAATTAATAAAAACAAAGTTTTATCGTCAAAATGTTTATGTTATTATTAAAAGGAAAGAACAAAATATTTTCTTAATTATTAAAACAAAAATTTTCCTTCTTTCTAACACGTTCTAAATTTGGGCAAAAAATTTCGGGGTTTTTTTGTCAACTTTGTACTACTTGTGGTAATGGACTTTTAGAATTTTAGTGGAGCAGTTTCCGAGGGAAAATCCACTGATTTGGAAATTCTTACAAAAATTTAATATTTGTCTGATTTTAATGAAACTTTCAGGACATTAAAAAATGATGAATTTATTTTTTAAATTTTTATTTTTAGAAAATCATGGTAAAAATATTTTTTTACATCTGTTACCCCCCCATAATTTAATTTTATGAAATTTTCTAGAATTTCAAACAGTTCGCAAATTGTTTTATATTACTTATAAGCAGAACTGTTTGAAAAAAGTAACTCATCATTTTTTTTCACAACAACTGCCAACTTTTTAAAAATCTGCTCCAAATCGTAAAATAAAAACTGCAACAAAACTATCTAATTATCTAATTAGATAGACTTTTATTTGCTTTTGTAAATAATATACATTAAGGACATTATTATCTGAAGAAAAGAATTTCGATTAATAAAGAAATTTTTAAAAAATTGTTTGCATTTTTCTTTTAGTTTTTTCATTTTTCGTTAATTTAAAAAAAATGTTTTAAATTTCTTCCAAACACAGTACGAGGTAGTTTATTAAGTTTTTAAATGAAGACTATATTTACTAAGCGGAAATTAAAAGCTTAATACAAATTATGCTACCAAAATTTTTTACCATAATTAAAGATATTTTTGTGCGTCAAAATGTTATTTTTTTTAGTATGTCATCTCGTAATTGATATTATGGTTAAATTGTCACGTGTTTCAAGGCTTGTCTCCCCCTTAGGGAAAGCCCCTTGACATATAAAGGTATTCGGCTTATCTCACTCTCAGTTATTAAATCAAAAATTAAATTGAGGTAATAAAATTATCTCATTTATCAATTTAAACAATTAATAACTGAGTGAAAGAATTTATTCATTAATATAATAATAATTTTATTAATTATTATCTCAGTTATTAAATTAAAAATGTAATAACGTAATGTAATATTAATAATTAATAAAATTATGTATCATTATCTTAACTATTAAATAATGAAATACCATTATAGAGGTTACAATAATAAACCGACTGTGTTGAAATATGTACGTTAGCGTCCCTGCCGTCGATCTAATGGGGTGCCTAGCTCTCTGATTTCACCATTTCCCGGTGGCCATTTAAAGCTTCTCTCTGTACATTAACTAAAAAAAAAAAGGTTTATTCACGTCTCTCACAAATTCTTGTCGGTATGACAGTGATGAGAAGGGCATGTTATCTCCTATTTTCCCGCGCGTTCAACTGTCATATCTGTGGACAATGGAGCCAGAGTCACCACAGAGCGACTGACACACGTCAAAACGATTTTCTGTCTCTTATATTTTTTAATTCATTGTTGTTTTTACTTTCTTTCTTTTTTCTATATTTATTTGCGAATTTTATTTATTTATTTTTTGTCCTTTTTAATTTCGAAAATATTGTCGTTATTGTTTTTGTTGTTATTATTCACATTTATTTTATTTTCGTTGAAGTCATTTTTTTCTTTCTCTTTCTCGATTTTTATTCCATTGGTCATTTTTCCCTAAAGTTTCTGTTGCTTTTTTTTCCTTTTTTCAACTATATTATTCGTTTTTTTTCGTTTGTTTGTTTTTTTTTTGTCATTCTTTTTCTTTCATTTTTCTTCGTTTTTATATTATATTTAATTTTTTGTTTGTTTTGCCTTTCCCTCTTCTACACCAATCCTTTTTTCTTTATTTATTAAGTTTTGTAAAGTTATTGTTTTGATATTTCGATTCAGTTTTTCATTATTTTCTTGTTTTTTCTTATTTTTGCGTTTCATTTTCCTTTTATTTTTTTTTCACTTCAAAGCTACCTTACCAGATTTTTCTTTATTTTATTTTACAACACAGAATCGTATCTCTTTCTTTCAGTTTTTCATAACTTTTTTATTTCATTCATTGTTTCTTTCTTTCGTTCATTCATTGTTTCTTTCCTCTTTCAATATTTCGAAATGTTTCCGTTTTTCTTCTATTATTTATATGTTGCATTTCTACCGGATTTTCTTTTTGGGATAATTTCCTCAATCTCATTTCTTCCTTTGTTTTGTGGTATTTTTCTAATAACATTTGTATTTGCTGAACTTCAATGTGAACAATCGTGCTCTAAGCTGAATGCATATAATAATGAGAATTGAAAGTGCCTTTACCTCACATAATTTTATGAAAGTAAACAATGCTATGGTGTCATCTAGAAAAATATGTATATTTTATGGTCAAGGAATCATAATTGACCGGCAAGTAGGAAATTGTCTCACAAAGTTTCATTCTGGCTAACGATGCCGAAAAATACCAGGGGATAGCATAGAATAGTTATGCGAAAGTTTATTTTTGTAATATATATATATATATATATATATATATATATATATATATATATATATATATGCGTGAGTATGAAGTGCATATTGAGCAACATGGACACCATGCAGGTGGACATTATACTGCTAGAACAGCATATCACCGTTATAATGTGAAAATGGAACATTTCCTTCACAAACACTAAAGTTACTACTTGTATCTTACGGTACAAGGTACGATAATTGTCAGGTTTGGGCCTGTGTGCAGTGGGAGAGAGTCTGTATTATTTTGTTGCATAGAAGCTTGTCTAGTACTGCAGGCATGTTAATTTGAACTTTATTCCCAACATCGAAGTAGTACTGCCATTTCTCATCCTATATGAACAGCTTACAAACTGATTGAAGAAAAGGAGAAAGTGGCATGAAACTAACTTCTACTGGATTCTTTCACTATATTGAACAATATTACAGCACATACGTATTAACCTCTTTTTTTGGCAATCCATAGAGATTCTAATCAACTCTGAGTTGGTTAAGCATCTCACCACACTGGGTCTTCTTTCGGATAAGCAACATGGCTTTCACTTCTCTAGGTCAATTGTTGATGTATTAGCGATTATTGCTGAAAGAGTCTATCAAGCTTTAGATAAAAATGATGAAAGTCGAGCTGTTGCTTAGGTATCTCGAAGGCATTTGAAAGAGTTTGGCATGCCGGTCTTCTTCATAAGTTGGAAGGTTATGGTATTTCTGGACGATTTTTTTATCTGATTCAGTCTTTCTTATCAAATCGCAAAATGAATGTTATCTTGAACGGCCACTCTTCTAGATCTTTTTGCATTAATTAATCAAGGGTTCTATCCTTGAACCTATGTTGTCCCAAATTTTCATCAACGACCTTTCTCATGCCACCAGTTCTCAACTCAGTATCTATGATGATGAAACAACTATTTATTCCTGTCTCAATAGTAAGTCTGATCGATTCAGTAAGGTAAAAATGACTGCTGATCTTACAATCTGTTGTTAAGTGGGACAAAGAATGGCTTGTAAATTTTAACGCATCCTAAACGAAAGCTTGGCTGATGCTAACATAGGTTCGCCTATCGTCCTGTTCATAATCCTCCTCAGGATTAGATGTGTTTCCCTTGTTCCTTGTTCAGAATTGGGTTTCCGGTTCCTTCTAAAGCTTTCTCATTCTCATTCACTCCATGTACCACCTTACATCTTAATGGTATCATGTCCTCGCTTGTGATGTATTGATTAAAAGAAAAAAATCCAGGAAAGTTACTCGTTCCGCCTTCTCGGACTAATGTTTTTCGATGACATGAAGTGGAAAGATTATATTAAATCAATAGTTAGCTCTGCGGCCAGGAAGTTGGTTCACTATGTTGTGTTAGACAATTTTTCTCACCATAATCTATCTTACATATTTATAAGTCTACCATTCGATCCATGCTTTGAATATTGCTAGCACAACTAGCCTGGTGCTTCTGCTATGTATTTAGAGATTCTTGATGAAATTCAAAGAATAATTTACAATGTTATTAGTCCTGAACAGGCACCTCGGCTTCAGTCTCTTTCCCACCGCCGTAATGTAGCTTTCCTGTGCCTTTTCTATAAATAGTTCCATGGTAATTTTTCTGGTGAATTTTCCTATATGGTACATAGATTTTATGCATTTAAAAGCAGTACTACATTGGCAGCAAGGTTTCATCATTTAACAGTCAAAATGTTTAGCTGTAACCGTAAGTTCTATACTAGCAGTTTCTTCTAAAGCACTTTCAGATTGTGGAAATCTCATCCGGCTTCTTGCTTCCCAGTCCAGTTTGACCATCAAAATTTTAAATGCAATGTCAATATTATTTTGTTTTTCTTAATTCCTGTTCCTTTATTGTTCTCTCTCCTTTTTCTTTTTGTTTTTTCTCATATTCACTCAAACTCAGTAAACCTTTGCATCTTAGTAACTTTATTGCCTTGCTTGGGGTGAAATTATAAAAGAAACAAATTTCTATTGTAATGTTTTCTTCTTTTGCGCTTCTCACCAGTGAAAATCTTTTCCAGTTTCTTGCTTTCCTATCAACTACACCCTTCACATACTCAAATGCAAAGTCATACTCTGTGTCTATGAATATTGTTCTTTTTATTGCCGTTTTCCTTCAGCAAAATTTTCTCAATTTCATTAACTATGAGTAATCCCTTGCGTTTTAGTAGTTTTATCGCCTTGATTGGGGAGAAAGTGGGAAGGAAGAAGGATTACGAATCTGAAAGAAATAAAGAAAAAGTATGTATGCAAATATGTATGTAGAAGGAGATGAGGAAATTCGATATTAATTTTCTTCTCTTAGTTATTTCTATTGTAATTCTTGTAAGACATTACACATACACACAACACACACACACACACACACATATATATATATATATATATATATGTGTGTGTGTGTGTGTGTGTGTGTGTGTGTGTGTGTGTGTGTGTGTGTGTGTGTGTTGAATCGAAGTATAAGATAGCATTCCTCATACTCCTCTCGTAAACATATGTTGACTTCTGTAAAAGCCATTATTTTGTATGTTTCTCACTAGTAACGAGAAATTTGCTTCGTGGACTTCACTTTTTTCATCACCGCCTTTCTTATAGTCGCCGCATGTTTATCTTTATTGGGGCGTCATTGTTGAGTGACGTTGCTGACATACCACCGCGACTTCACACCAAAACCAAGCCCAACAATCACCAGACAACCTCATCTTTTCTCCCTCCTGCTGCTTACATCTCCATAATCATACGAAAAACTTTTCAATGACTGCAAATGAGAACACCAGATTTGGGAAAGAAAACTGTGACTTTATCATCAGTATGTTAATAGGCTAGTTTACATGTCTAAATGTATTAAGTTTCTGTCTACTGCTCCTTAGATATCACTAAGGATAGATAGCCAAAGTAATATCAGAGGAACTAGTATCGATTTCTTCAACGTTTCAATGTTTAATTTCATTATTTTCAGAAAGTATAAATTAATCTTTTTTAGTTTAAATTGTATAAGAACATAAAAAAAACATCATACTAATGTTTCGGCATTTTTTCCGTTAAATTTGTATTTGTATACAAAAGATTCTTTCTAAAAGTGTTGTTCGGATTAGAATACGTTGTATCGAACTACAATTTTAAAATATTTTAATTTTAATTACTAATAAACTATACTTCTTTTAAAAACAAATAGATGTAATAGAATTGCTTAAATTATTTTAAAATAATTATTAAATATCAAATATAAGTACGTATATTTCTTTTATCAGCTTTTTTTAAACATTATTTAAGGAAAATTTTTGACAATGTCGGCAAAAATAGCTATTTGATTTCTTTGATTCAGTAAATTTTATTTTTTAATAACCTAGTAAAATATAGTTTCTCATGTATGCACAAAGGACATGGGTCATTTAATGACCTACATATTCTAGCTTTACTTATTAATTTCCATTTTACTGTATGTGTTTTATTGGTTTCTTTTAAGTGCCAGATATATTTCGATAGGGACGTGTGATTCCGGTATTTAGTTATCCTAAAATAACTTTGATGTTGATTGAATCTTTTGTTGAACTCACGCCTTGTTCATCCAGTATCGACTTTTACGTTGTCTGGATCCTCAATAGATGAGATATTGCATTGGTATGCTAATGATTCCGTACGACATTTATTTTTTAGAGGACAGTTATGAGGATTTCTGCAGTTACATAATTTTACAACATATTCTAATCCAAACACACCTTTTAGAAAGAATCTTTATGTATACAAATACAAATTTAACGGGAAAAAATGTCAAAAAACTTTTTGTCGTTGATAAAAACCAGACGACATGCGTTAAACCGATGTCATTATTCGTTGAAAAAGGCACCCCCTACCCTACCTAGACTTAACATCTTTTCGAAAGTAACTCATATTTGATACAATAGACGTCAGTCTAAATGAACACGCTACCGCCGCTTGTCAAAATGAATGAATTTCTCCGTATCCTTGGAAATAAATATTATGGATGTATGTGCTGATAAAACTCAGTAAATTTCAAAATAAGTTTTTCCAAAATTCGCTTTTCGCTTGTCAGACGAGTTTTTGACCTGAAGTGATAAATTTTTGGAATCTATTGTGTTTTTCCTTTTGGACTGACGAACTTTCTTCGACCCACAAAGTTATTCGTTAAGTTATTCGTTAAGATGTATTTTCTTTCTTTCATTTCTTTTGTTCGATTTATTGTTTCTTGGTTTTGGCCAACATTTTCATTTTTAGTCCGGTTTGACAAAGTCTTACGGAACTACTGCCTTTTTGTTTTCTTTCTGATTATTTTTTTTTAGTAGAAAAATAAGTACATTTTATGAAAAGAACAGAGAAAAAGAGAGAAAGTTTTTTGATTTGTCCCAGCTTTTTAGTTTATACCCTCCCCCATATTTTTTTCGAATTAATTCCACTTGATTTATTTTCCTTTCTTTAACGATTCGGCTGCAAACCCTTATTTTTTATTTTGGTTTGACCAAACCAGACTTTTGTATTTCTTTTCTTTTTCTTCTGCATTTTACATTTTAAGTTAATTGTAGACGTGTAAAAAAAAGAGTTCTTTTATTGTTTTTTGATTTTTGAACTTTTAATTTTTTTTCTTCTCTTTCTTGTCTAACTTCTTTCGTTTTTTATTCTTTCTTCTCGGCAGCTTTTGGGCACCATTTTGAATTTTTAACTTTTTATGTCTTACTTATTTATCTTATATTCTTTCTTTTATTTACTTATTTGAGCTAGTTTGTTTTAATTTAAATATTCTATCTGTTTTATTTATTTTTAATTTGGGTTACTTTTTAGTTTTCCCACTTTTTTATTTAACGGCCTTTATTTTAAAGTTTTTGCTTTTTGTTTTTGGTATAATTTCTTCTTTTTAATTTAGTATTTATAAATAGTTTGTGTATTTACTGGTGTATCCAGGCTTCCTGCTTTTCTTTCTTTATTTGTTCAACTTCTATTTTTAGAAGAATCTAGTTTTTCTATATATTTCTATTTTCCTCCCTATTCCGACTCTTTTCCCTTTTGAACAAAATCACATTAGACCCGCTGGGTGGAGTTTTTCCTTTTTAAAAATGACCGACGAGGTGAGTCGGTCGGTAGTAAAAAAGGGCCTTTTGGGGGCTGCCGCTAAGGCCCCCCCCCCCGGATAAAATTAAATCAAAAAACGGAGAAAGGCTACCCCTAATCTACCAGACAATGCGAGTGAGAAGGATGATAGTAGCACTGAAAAGGGAGAGACCATGCCGGTCTCTAGCAAAATAAATGAAGACAAGCTGCCGAAGGAGGCACAAGCTAAGGAAACAGCCGGGGAATCGCCGTCTTGCTGGAAGTCTCCGCTGAGTTGTATCGTGAATATCGTGGAGTTCTTTGTAAAGGCTAAGGGCTACGCTCAACTTGTAAAAGAAGATGGGTTCCTTGAAGACGTCCAAGAACTTAAGGTATTCGAAAAGAGAATGGTGTCGGTCTTTGTAGTGGAAAAGCGTACGCGCAAAATTTGTCGCTCCATGAAATACACAGGGATCAAATGACTTTTGTCCCTGGAGATTAAACCCCAAAGAGTAATTAAAGGTTCCTGGTTTTTCATGTGGGGCGTACTGCATCCCACAACCGAAGATTGCCTGGAAATGGCAAAAAAGTGGTAATTACGAAAGACCGTATTCTTAGAACAGAATACGAGGGTCGGCGAAGGATCATAGTGGCGGTATTCGAGGTGCCTCCTTAGGTAACGGGAGAGCACCTGACTACATTTTTTATGCAGCACAGCCAAATTTTAGGTGCTTTTTCCTTTCCGACAACCTGAACGGGGAATGGACATTTGATATAATGCTCGATAGTTTGGCTTTCGTTTCCATCACCGGAATTTTTGCGTCCGGAAAATGCCGGTCATCTTGACCGGTAGAAAACCTACTTGCTGAAGGTGTGGAGAGACTGGTCACATCTTCTCCTCCTGTCCAGGGAAGTAGGTCCCTGGAGTTCCAGCCGCTAGCGACCAAAATCCCCCTTTGGTCGAGACTGTTAAATTCGCGGCGCCTGTAATGGGCCTACCTGCGACATGGACCGGTGAGGACAATCCCTCGGTTGAGTCTTCGCTCACATTACATCCCAAATTGACGCCTCCCACAAGTGTGGATAAGGGGAAGGAATAGGGGGAATGTCGTGTTGTGGGTAGGGGCATAGGGAAAAACCGAATGTAGGGCCTCTGTCCCAGCATGAGCCCAGGCATAATAACACCTACAATCCCATTCACTCCACCAGCTTTGAGGGCGACGCCTCGTCGTCTCATGACAAAACTGCAACCACAACCCAGAAAATGAATGAACCAAGCTGGCAGAAAATTTTGGACCTCAAATAATTGAAGGAGAAGTTGGACGCAAAGCGGGCGAAGAACCAAAAGTCGCTGGGTGGGGCCTTGCCCCTCATCCTCTGCCCCGTCTTCTCTTTTACATCAACCAAAAAATCATTTTCAAAACCACCTCCGCCCTAATCATTGTCAAATTCACCGACCAAATGGCTAGGTTAAAAAGAATGTCCTCTGAGGCGACGAATATGGCCACAGAATTGCGTGCAGAGGAAAGTAGGAATGTATCACGGCGGCATATCGCTTGCGTCACATTGCCGGATAAGCGGACCATGACTACATACAGGTTGGCCTGGATCAATCTCCAGGATTAGATGGTCTTCACTACGAATTCTACTTGAGGCAGTCGCCTGTTTTTGTTCCTTTGCTGAAACTGATTTTCAACAACTGGATGAAGCAGGGGTCTATACCTCAACGCTTCACCAGGGTTGTGATCAAGTCGTTGCGTAAGGACAAAAACGGTGGGGATAGGATAGGTAATTTTCGTCCTTTAACTATGTTAAATACAGAGATTTTGGCAAAGATCTTAGCCAACCGTTTGCAGCTTGTCCTGTCTACTCTGATTGACTCCGAACAGACTTGTGCTGTGAAGGTCAGGACTATTCAGGACAACCTTCATATGGTGCGGTTGATCATAGAGAAAGTCGACAGTGAAACCGCGCTGATCAATTTGGATCAGTCCAAGGCCTTTGATAGGGTTGACCGTCCATTCCCGGAGGCTGTTTTTTCGGCTGCCGGTTTCGGGCCGGACTTTCGCTCCTGGATCCGTCTTCTGTATGCGACTTCCGGTGCGCTTGTGGAAGTGAACGGTGTAAGATCGGAAACTTTCGTGTTGTCTCGATCTATTCGTCAAGGTTCTCCGCTTTCGCCTATGCTTTACGTTCTTGCGTTGGAACCGTTCCTTCGCAAATTAAAGGCGAATCCGGTCCTACGCGGAATTTCCCTACCTAGTGCTACCACCCCGGCCAGGTATTCTGCCTATGCTGGCGACGTTTCGGTTCTTGTGTCGAGCAGAACCGAGATTAATGAAGTCAGCAAAGAAATCAGTGGTTATGATAGGGTGACAGGGACCAAGATCAACCGCGATAATTCTGTTGGCTTGCGGTTGGGTGCGTGGAAGGGAGTTTCTCTTCCCGGACCTTTCCACTGGACGGATGGGCCGGTGAAAATACTCGGCGTCTGGTTCGGTCCTGATATCCAGTTGGGAATGAATTGCTCGAAGATACAAGAGAAGGCCGAGATCGCAATTAATTTGTGGTCTCGGAGGAATCTTACCTTGAAGGGGAGGGCGGAAGTATGTGTCTCACATATCTACCCGATTCTCCTTTACCGCCTCTCAGTACTTCCACTTTCGTATCCCCACTTATATCATTAGTAAGGCTCTTGTTCTCTTTCTTGAGAGACAAAGCCGCTAGGGTATCTCAGGAGATCTATTGCCTTCATCCATCTGAAAGCGGTCTAGGTATGCCTAGCATTGATATCCATTATTATATGCGAATCGGATGAGGAGAGCGTCTTCTGGAAGGAAAACGCCCGTAGAAATTTCCCATCCTTGAGAAGTGTCCACCGTTTACACCGAGCTGAATGCTCCTTCTACCGTGAATGTCGTCTTGCTCTGATGTCAGTTCTCTGTTAGTTGCAGGATGCCTTTCGTTTCGCGTGTGTGTTTTCGTATTTGTTGTGACTGAATGAGTGCGTGTTTGTGTGAGTATTTTTGGATGGGTGATTGTTTTTATACTTTTATAATCCCGTAATTTTTTCGTCTAGTTAACTGATGTTTCTGTCACATTTAGGGATTGTGTGGGGTTTTATTACTAACCTTATTTTGTTTTGTTTTCATGTAAATAGTATTAATTCATAATGTAAATAATCATTGAGTTTTTTTTTTAATTGTTGTTTTTATTCCCCCCCCCCCCAACAGAATTTGAAATGAACATATGGGGACTAGTTAGGATTTCATAGAGACATGGCGGTATTATGGTGGATGTAGTAAGAAAGGTAGGAGAGAATGTGTTGTTTTGGTGATAGGACTATTGTTGGTATGTTTGGGTCAGTGTTTGTGACTAGTTATGTTTAGAATTAAGACAGAAGAAGTCCGTCCTTTTCCCCAATCCCTTTCTGGCCTTGTGCCACATTTTATACAAAATAGTACGAATACATATCTATTCCAAAATTCGCTTGAAAATGAAACAGAACTAGGGCCTTTAATTTAATTATATAATTGAATTTCAAGTTTTTAGTTTCTATTTTTGAGCATTAGTGTATTTATATACTTAACAACGCATCCTATATATATATATATATATATATATATATATATATATATATATATATAGGATGCGTTGTTAAGTATATTAAGTGTATTTATATACTTAACAACGCATCCTATATATATATATATATATATATATATATATATATATATATATATATATATATATATATATATATATATATAGGATGCGTTGTTAAGTATATAAATACACATATGCTTAGTGGGCATAGTATGATTGATTTGATTTGATTTACTCGTTTGTGCACACACACACACACACACACACACACACACACACACACACACGCACACACACACATCCATGGCTTTGGTTTCATTAATTATATGTATGGGTAACGTTTAATAATAAAATATTTTCTCTACTAATGAAAATAGGTTATGTTGATTATTGTTGTCCTGTTTTATTTTCTACGCGTCGCGTAGCATAATTGAATTGATGTTTTCTTGATTTGTAAGCATGACAAGAATTTCTCAATTTCTTTCTTTTTTCTTCGAAGATATCTTTATGCATCCAGCGTTAGCCTTTCTAGTTATTCCCACTGATCGCTTGCAATGACCTTTTTCATCCATTTTTTCATAGCAATGATGATCATTATTTAACCTTTTTACATGCCTGTTCAAAAAGAAACATTAAATCTTTGGAATATTCTGTACAATATTCTTACTGCACAACCAATTATATAATCTAAACCTCAATTGCATACATTGCCTTACTTTTGCCATACCCTCCAGATTATTCAATTATTTCCCATTTATAATATTTTTCAATAATTATATACAGTTATCCGTTAAAAAAGTCCCCTGTCTTGCTTGATAACCCGAACTAACATTTTATCGTGACTAATATTTGTTTAATAATTATTTTTTAATTCTGGAATTAATAGTTTGATTGCTAAAATTAATTATATTCTAGAAGTTCTTAGCACAACTCACACCCCACATTATTTCAATGACCAAATATCATAATATTAATTTTAGGAAGTGGGTCGAGTCGCATCCTTAATGGAGTACCGATAATACTTTTAGAATTATCATCCGTTACAAAAGCTTTTACATTGATTTAATGCTTAATTGTTTTTTAGAGGTTTAATATTATTTTTATATTAATAGTAGGTGAGTTCCTCACAAGTTTGTTAATGATTGAGTTTATGGATAATGTCACTAGGTTTTGTTTTGAGTGATGTTTTTCTTTTTAGGATTTGTTCATTTTTCATCAGGGATTTTTTTAAATATTTAAAAAAAACTTGTTAACATCAATATTTTTCGAACGATACCATATCGATTTTCAATAATTTTATTGGTTTTATAATGTTTTCAAATGCCAAATCAAATTTTCAAACAAAAGTGCTTAACGTTCAAAAAGTAGACAAATCAGTTTAACAAGTTTCAACAGTTTACACAAAGTTATATTAAATTTTTTAGGTTTTACAAACTTTTGATAAACATTGAAATTTACTTGCAAAAACTGATTTGGCTACTTTTTGAACATTAAACTCAGTTGTTTGAAAATTTAATTTGGCATTTGAAAATATTAGAAAACCAATAAAATTATTGAAAATCGAAAAATATTGATTATGATTTACTGCTCATAACTTTTGCTGGTCATAATAGAGCTGCTCATGATAGAGATGGCTTAGGGTAATGTTAGATCGAGTTTTCTGGGAAATTGTAAGTGAGGTGACTCATGTCATAAAGTAAATACATGCGTAACTGACTGTTTAAACGGTTTGCTTCCAATCAATTTCTTTTAAACAAGATTAAGAGGTTTTATTAATAATTAATCGCGAAGATATTATTATAAACTTGCAGGTTTTTGAAAAACAGTTGACCCATTCTGAATTCGATTAATAAAGACCCTAATTTTTAACTCTTCTTCATCTATATACTATTTTTCTTCAGGGCGTTGGCGATCATGACTGTCCGCAACCTTCTATCCCTTCTTTAAGCCTTCCTCGTTGTTTACGTGCAGTTCTCAGCATCCTTTTGTAGATCAACATTTTCTGTTGCTCCCACTTTCCTCCTCATCTGTGGTGAGATTGTCCACTGTTCAATACCATACAAGACTATTGATATTACATGTAAATTCAGCACTTTTTTCTTTGTTTCTAACTAAATTTCCTTGTTTTCTAGTAATTCGTTTAGATTTTGAAGTACATTTTCCTTAATCCGATGTGCGTTCGGATTTCGGAGTCACATTCTCCATCCTATGTTAAAACATATTTAAACTTCTGTACTTGTTTGATGTTGACATAGCAAGTCCGTAGGTCGCATCTTGAGCTTTTTATATTGCTGACAACCACAATTTCTGTCTTCTTGCGGTCTTTTTTCTCACTTTCCTTTACTACCTTTTCTAGGAGGTCCTGTATTTTTCTTTCTGTCTGCCAGCAACACATTATCATATGTGTATGTTGTAATATTGTTAAGACTGCGTTCCCCTACCAATCCGATAATAAGTCTTAGTAGCGTGCCCAGCGCTCTTAGGATAGCCTCGCTGAATTGTTCTGGGGAGAAGATACATCCTTGTCATACGCCTTTTTTATTTTTGTATACCTACTCTACTTTTTATACGTATACAAGCGGTTTGCTCCCAGTATAAGCTCTGGATTATTCTGACATCATTTCCGAATTTCCTAACAGTTCAAATGAATCCTTGTACCATATATTTTCAAATGCTTTTGCGTAATAATTTGTCTTGCTCTCTCCGATGCCATTCTGTTCCTACATATTGCACTTCTTGTTTCAATACTCTTGACAAAGCTGCAATATTCTTATCCTATTTCCGGTCTAATTATGTTTCGCACTCTATTCATCAAGATTTGGATCATTATATTGGTTATTCTCTAATCAGAATACTCCTCACAGACACAAAAATTGCAGAAATGAATTGACTAGAAACTCTGAAATTTCTAGTCATATCCCATGCTGCCTTTTTTGCAATTATCGTTTTGCTTTACTTTTCTTTTGTCGACGATATTGTCTTTACCCTGTTATTAAATATGAATGCAGATGAGAGCTATCCAGCAAACAAAGCCTTCTTTTTAAGGACTTTTTCTTGGTCCCTTTTTTTTAGATAAAACAAATTGTTGCCACAAACTTAGCTAAGTTTAATAAACATTGTCCGTAATGCTCTGATGAAATTAAATGTAATGATTGGGGCGAATTACTTTTGCATAATGTAGACGTTTTACTGTTATTAACATAGGAAAGTTGTATAAAATGAAGGAATTTGACTATATCATTATAGATGATGGAAATGTTAACCCCCGCTACCATACTTTTGGAAATTTTATTAAAATAAACCACATTAGAAGTGACTAAAAACATTTTTTAAGTGTATTACTCTTTTGATTTGCCTAACGTTCCTATTTAAATTCTTACGTTTGACAATATCATAACTGCGAAAAAGCAGTCTAAAATTATCGTCAGCTAAATACTGGTTATATATTCTAAATATATTTAACAATTGTCGTTGAGCATTACATTTTTTGTCATTGGATAGTCATAGAAAATCACCATCCGTTTAAATTCGATGGCCCATGGGTTATAATGTTTCTTATGAGAAATCAAATCAATGTTTTAGAGAAGAATAAGATAAACGTACTTTTTATAAGGAATCTAAAATAATGTTAAAAGCGTTACATTTATGAATAAGTATATATAGATACGTGGATGACTGAAATTTTTCAAATGTTACGTGATAAAATGATTCAACTCATAGTAATATTCTGTTATTAACTTTTACAGCTAAAGAAATAATAAAGAAATATAAATAAATGTGTGGCTGCCGTTTGTTTTGCGATTTGTAATCGAGGACGCTAACGCTGTAAAAACGAAAGGTCCCGATTAAAACTAAAATGCCACTTTAACAATTAAGCCTGCTACTTTGTTAGACTTTTGTTTTGATTAAAGAGGTGAAATAAAGGAGAGAAACAACAAGATTTCGGAAAACTACCATGTTCAATCTCTATATAAGTAAGGCTAGAAATATTTCGATTGAAAAAGTTTTTAAAATAGTGAAATGAAAATAATGCTTCTTCTCATATACATTTTATGTAACTTCAGTTCTTTTTTAATACAATGTCTATTTTTAACTTTTCTGAAAAATATTATTTCTCATCCAAAAAGCGTTTACCAGTGTTATGTTGAAGCTTTTGTCATGTTTCATTTCTTCGTTTGTCTATTTCCAAATCTTTTGTTAGTTGTTGCGTATCTGTATTTTAAATTCCACTCTCCGTATCCTGTCTTTAACCAGTCTTCAACTCCGACCGTTTTTCTGTCACTCTATTCATACTTACTGAATTGTCTTGTAACAGTTTTGCATTTCTCGCTAGGTTTTTAAAGAATGTCTTTCTCATTCCATTTTCAAGCCCGGCTTTGTTATTCTTGACAATTTTTTCGTGATTTATGCACTCTTTTATTAATATTCTTGTACCAGTGTAAATTTAGTCAATCTGTTATAATGTCAGTTTCGATTTTTTTTTTTTCTGTTCAGGTTGAAGTATTTGTTTTCGTCTTAAAACGGTTCTTTTATTTGTTTGAATTTCTCCTCCTTCCGATATTCACTTCCTTTTATCTCTGGAGCATTTTTTGGTTTTTTGCCTTTTCATCTGAGTTTCTTACAATTTTAAGTCAAATAGCAAAATACTTTTCAAAATGTTCCCCATAATTAAAGTTTTTGGTTCAAATGGTGACTTTCCTTTCAACTCTTTAATATTTGTTTTCTATAATTCATCATGGTGATTTATTTGAAGATTTTAATATATATTTTTTCTGTAGTTCTCTCATTTTATGGAGGGAGTTGATTACAGTCGAATGTATTATCGTACTAGCTATTGGTAGATTTTGCTGTTGTTATGTCTACTGTTAGTTTTTGGTTGATTCTTGGAAATCTTTCGATACTGAGAGTTCACTGGGGGTACAAGTAACACACTTTTCTTTTTTGCACCCAGTTTTTCGAAACTTTAAAATAATTTGGAAATTTTGACTGAAAACTCGAAATTATCTTTCTCTGTTACCTGATTCCACAGCATTCCTTCAGTTCCATATACGATATGTTAATTTGACACCTATCCGATAATGAGGAAACGCAACCAAAACAAGTTGTTCGCAAAACTACCTGACAATTCCGAAACAATTCCAAGAATCTACTGTCTCTTAAGGAAATTATCGGTTGGAAGCGAATATATATATATATATATATATATATATATATATATATATATATATATATATATATATATATATATATATATATATATGAGAGAGAGAGAGAGAGACTAACCGAAGAAAACACATCATCCCAACTCGGGATATAGGAACTAAAGAAAAGTGTTGAATTCGGCAGTGACACCCGCGAAAAGCGGGTGAAATGCCTTGAAATCTGAGCTGACGAATCATCATCGAAGAATCAGCCTTCGAGGAGTACGGCAATGAAGTGATGTGAGCAGACATACAGGCATTTTTTAAGAACAGGCTTTCGAGTTGTTACTTGAGAGAACCTGGCGATATTCGTCGGCAACTGGGTAAGTTTTGTTCAACGCGCGAACGACATACACGGCAAGTTGCATGTTTTCATTTTCTATTTTTTGTTTTTGATGGGCGTGAAGGATGACTCCAGGGCCGTAAAGACCCTTTAAAAGATCCCAGATAATGTTTACTGAAGAAAGACCGCTCAAAATGAAGGGCCTCGTAAAACGAGTTCAAGCCCTAGAACAACAAACAAGAGAGCTACAGCTGATGGGGCATCAAATACTCGGAACTCACTCTCCGTGCATTATAAACGCAGAGGAGTTCGCAAGGAGATGCGTATACTCTCTCCGAGAGTATACACAAAATAAAATGAGCTGCTCGTATACCTGGAGGAACTGAAAATCAAAGACAAAATTATTCCCATCTTCATTGTGGACAGAAAACGGATTAAGTTTATAAGTTCATCGAAAGTTCTGGCGGAATATGAATTTCACGTTCAAAGCATAATGAAGAGGAAGCCCTGACGTGTGGTAATAATGAAGAAAGACATCCAAAATAAGGAATGTGTGATTGGGGTGGAGTATCAGGGACAAAGGATAAGAGTAAACGTTTCTGACTACCGAGGTTCATCACAAGGAAGCAAGATGGTGCCTTTTGTCTGCAATATGATGAAATTGTTGTAGTGATTCCAAACAAGATGGAGAATGTAGATTTACCTTTATGCTGGATTGGAAAGCATTCACTGCAATCCCTAATGGACTTATATTAAATCATATTTTTAGGAAGGAAGTCGGCATGTTGATTAAAGTGGAGTAAAGGGACATCTATCTGAAGTGTTTCCAGGGAAAAACACAGAAAAGAGATCCCTCAAAACACTTCGGGGGGAAAACACGATGAGTCTTCATTGGCTCTTGCTAATCAAGAACAGAGAACAACACTAAATACATGTCCTCTCCCGACATTTTCCGGTACAAGAAAAGCTTGTAGACAATATCAGGGAATGGAAGGTAATAAAAGACGGGAAAGCCTGCGACGACACACAAGCCCGTGGTGGACCCCGAAATCCAACGCAGAAACACTGGGAAAAAGAAGAAATCTGGGTTTAGCTCAGGGAAGGAAAAAAAGGACAAATTAACTAAATTAAAACAAAGCTGGACAGGAAAATGGGGTTACTGTAAAGTTTGGTAAAGTATGCTGTGCTACAACTGTGAATGCAGAGAAGGGTGGCAGTAAATACTGTTATGGGAGGAAAATATACAATTAAGAAAAAGACTTCCGTATGACCTTTGATGGACAGTTAAATGGACTAGCAAAGGAAAGCTGCCAATGCTAAAGAACCCTGAGTTGTTACAATAAAAAAGAGGCAAAAGTAGAATTCGAAAAGGAGGTGTAGCGCTGGATTGAGGAAGGAATCATGATGCAGTAGTTCAGCTTACAAAAACGTAGTTAAGCTGGAATTAAATTAATACATAGCGTGTCACAACAGATGTGTGTGCGGAGACCATGTGCATAATGAAGGCAGACTCAAAGATCTTCAGCTATTGTTTATCTAAAATCTCACTATCTACAAATCCACTTCTCCAAGTGGAGGTATCAGCTGAATAAATATAAAGACCAAACATACTTCTTAACCAGATTGAGGTTTGATATACACTGCGCCCGAAATCATGTCGACAATCATTAAAATGATCCTCGGCAAGGACGAAATTGTGAAATAGGCAACCAGCTCATACATTGTCTGCATCCTAGTGAATGAAACAAAGGCTACAGAAGATTTGATAAACCACCTCAACAAATTTGGGATGACAGTAAAACACATAGAGCGATTAGGTGGAGCAACGTTGGGACTCCAAATGATGAAATATGTAACAGAAAAATTGGTATTTTAGAGATTAAATGAAATCCTTCTTCTTAAAGATGTCACTACCATGATGTTGGATAGCTGCGAAATGCATGTAGCTATATCAAGAAGCAGGCTGGTGGAATGAGTTGTGAAGACAATTTCAGTAGGAAGAGTATTAACATGATGAAGGAGCTTGTAAAGGTAATGCGACAGGGTTCAATAAGAGATAGTTGGTGTCGTGCCCAAATGTGAAAATGGTACGGTGTAATGCCAGCAGTATAACATTGGGACTCGTCTCGGAAGATGGAGGTGTCTTTGCATAAGAAGCTGCCTGGCTATGAAAGAAAGATTATACTATCCATATAAACGTGGCTGAACTGAAAGTAATTATCAAAGGCATCACTTTACCCTTGAAGTGGGGTTTACAAGAGATTGATATGATCAAATATGAAACTGCGTGGGTTGAGTGCGAGCGAATGAAGCAGCAGAGATGCTGGTTAGGGACACTTAGGGAACATTAAAGAGTTCGATCTTCAACTGAGAATCAGTATTGAGCTATCAGAGATGAACAGGGCAGAAATGACTACAATGGTGAGACAAAACGGCTTTCCAGATTTAGGATGCGTTTGTAAATACAATTGCTGTTGTATATAGTCCAAGAAATAAGCAGTTAAAAACTGCATGATATGCACCATTTTGGAGCGGACAGAAAGCGGATCCCCATGTTACTAGAGATGTTGTCAAGTTCGTGGTAAAAAGATGTGAAAGGTGTCCGTCAATAGACCCAGCTCCAAGTCGACACGAAACTGGTAATATTCATGTGGTGAAAAATTGGTACCGGTTAGCTGTTGGCGTAACCCATTATGGACAGAAGTTATGGACTATGGTTGACTGGGGACCTAGACGAATAACTTTCTGGTGGAAAATTTCTTCAGAATATGCAACTGAATTTTCAAAGGTGCTGGAAAAGATATTTATAGAAAGAGGCCCAGTAAATGAAGTGATAATGCATTTCGTTCAGGGACCCTGAAAGAGAAGCTAAATAAGTGGGGATTTAGAAGTTATTTGGTTTTTATTTTTCAGAACAGAAAATAGGCCCAGTGACAACGGAATTTTCGAAAGACGTCATCGAACAAAAAGGCAGAAATTAGCAGTATTTCACCAATGGAAGCTGTCTTTTGGTGCAATATTTTACGAAAGATGAATAAGAATCAGTGCCACAAAGAACAGTGTTTAAATATGAATGGTGGTGCCCACAAGCTACACCTATAGCCCCTGTAAATAAGGAACAAGCGTCTGTGAAAATAGGTGGATAAGTGTGTGGGTCAAACCGCCAAAAATGGGAAGGGGCATCATAACCAGCATACGATCTGTAAATAATATCGATATCGGTGTCTTGGATGTGCGATGAGTGTTCGCGTTATCAGGTGGTAAATTCAGTGATGAAGACAAAAAGGACGAACACGAAACTGGGGCCCTACGTAGATCACAGCTAGAAACGCATCCACCTGGCTGGATGTATGATTGTGGTTAGCTGGTGATCAATAGATCATGGGAGAATGGTTGAAGAGAAAAATAAAATTTACTGCTCACAGCTAGAGACTTCAGCTTTTAGTAGAGATGTCATGCCTATTGACTGAAATAAGATCACCTAGTGGAGTCCTATAAAAGCCAATGTTATTTTCTTTCTTTTTTTATCTCTAGTGAGGTTTATATTGTTTGCCTGGAGGACCTTTGTCACGCATGTGTAATTTTTTATTACCAGTTGCTCGATTGGTGAGAGTCAAGCGGAAGAGAAAAAAAGACTGACTTAATTTAAACTACAAAATCTTGGTTTATTGGTCTATGATACCCAACCAGATGTAAAAACTTTTTAAAAATTTTACGCCTTCCATTGCTAAGGCAACCTTGCAATATATTTTGACATTATATATTTTAACTCATGCTATAATCAAGACAGGAACTCTATATTACGTGTAAAAATAAGTGATGAATTTCCAACATTTGTCATAATAAATGATATTCAATGTAAGTTCTTTTTTTTTAAATTAACAAATAAAGTTTTGATACGACAAAAAAGAATTTAACAACGAAAACGTAGAATGCTTCAAAAGGATTCGATAAAAAGAATTCAAGGGACCCAGATGTTTCTTACGGTAATATTTTAGAAATTTTTAATGAATGCTTTCCTGTGCAGGTAAAATCAGTATGAGGCAATCGCTAGTGGATGACCAGGAGAATCAATAATGTAAAACGCAAACAAACCATATTTTAAGTATTTAAAAAGCAAAAACACCCGAAAACCGGTACAAAAGTAGGCAAAGATTTTAACAAGTTGAAAGAAAAGGCTAAAATATCATACTTTCGAACTAAGTTGAAGAAAACGTGAAAAGGATGTGGGCAATTATGAAAACTATAATTTCCTAAAATAAACAAACAAATGATAACCCTCTTGCATTAAGTATGCGACAAGAAAAGAATCGCAGAGGAATTTAACAACTTTTTTACAAACATGGTTCTTAACCTTGTCTCAAAAATATAAACAAGAATTTTCTAGAATTTCTGAGAAATACGAAAAAGCTATTCAAAATGAACCCAATACCAGATGAATTGAGTAATGTGCCCAAACATTAAAAAAAAACACTAAGACATGACGATATAAGTGCGAAGATAATAAAAAAAAACTCTTATGAATCAATGAAGTCACCTTTGTTGAATATCGTTAACATTTCTTTTGCAAGTAGAATTTTTGCAGAAAAAATGAACATTACTGAAGCAATTAGAATTTTACCATATACGTGTGAGCGTGCGTGTCCCCGCTGGCTTGCACATGAATCAGTACACGAACATATATACATGCTTATATATATATATATATATATATATACATATATATATATATATATATATATATATATATATATATATATATATATATATATATATATATATATATATATATATGCACGCACACACATAGCACACATTCTTCCTGTGTTGCGTAGGGGCTCACGTGTATGCCTGTGAGTAGTCTATCTGTTTTTGCCAGTCTATGTAGATATATATTTTTGTTCTTCATGATACCTGTCTGCGCGTACATACGTGTATATATGTGTGCGGTCTAACCAGTGTATCTGGCTATCATGAGTGCATGCCGTGTGTCCATTTGTGTGGGGTTATATTCTGTATAGTTCTGGTTTAAATTTGTCTGTCAAGTTTTTTTCTTGAATTTGTAAGAAAGCGTAGTTGCCTGTTTGTTATATTGGCATAATTTTAAATTTGCCTTAATTTCATTCGTAGATGTGTTGCGATACAAAGAGTTTTCTGTTGTCGGGTAATTTGATGTTTACGGAAATTACAAGAAATCTAGATTTATTTAACAAGAATGACAAAATGAAAAATATACTAAAAACAACCAAGATAATTAAAAGCAAACTCCAATCTAAAAACCTGAAACCTCATTAACCCCATCCAAATTCAACCAAGACACAGGTGGTCACAAAATGCAACAATAAAAGATGTGAAGTTTGTGATGTCATTATATATATACACCTTTGTAAACCGAACAACGACATTCACAATAAATAAAAATTTATACTTCAACTCCCAAAAAAGCACTTAACCATTAACCTTCACAAAAGAAACATCAAATTACGATGAAGAACATATATATATATATATATATATATACACTGGCAAAAACAGATAGACTACTCACGGGCACACACATGAGCTATACGCAACGCAGGAAGAATATGCATATATATATATATATATATATATATATATATATATATATATATATATATAAGCATGTATATATGTGTGTACGCTGATTCATGTGCAAGCTAGCGGGAACACGCACGCTCACACGCACACGCGATACACAAAAATGGAAATAGATTTGACAGTGTCAGGGGTGATGTGTGGATATGGGGGTTATCTATCATCAAAACATCTGTCATCGCCACCACTAAGACCAAACCTAATGATTTTATTAACACTTAGGCAGAAAGTTACTTTTGCCAACAGTCGAAAAAATGAAATGAAGTCTGTTACAGAAAATGAACAATGAGACACTTGTTAAATTCAAAGAAAATTTATTTAATATGGAGTTGGCCCTACTTTAGCCTCACATACAGCTTTAATACGTCTATGAATGAAATCATACAGCTTCCTGACTTCATCCAAAGGAATTTTCAGCTATTCTTCCATTAACACCTTCTCCAGCTCTTTAAGACACGACGGTGGAGGATAGCGGCTTCTAACTTGTCGCTCCAAAATGCACCACAAATGTTTAATAATATTGATATCTGGAGATTGGGGAGGCCACTCCATATGTTCTAGCTCGCTTTCATGCTCTTCATACCACTTCTTAACCACTCAAGCGGTATGTATTGAAGAAGTCTGGGCCATTGGATGAACATGGTCATCCAAAATGTTCAGGTAATCTTTGCTGTTGATTCTACCACGCAGTGCAACAATTGGACCGAAACATTTCCATCATATAGCAGCCCAAACTATCACTGATCCACCACCATGCTTCACTGTTGGAAGAAGGCAGTCAGTGTTGTAAGCATCCTTGTGCTGCCTCTACATATAAACTTGCCCTGAAGTTGGGAAAAGAGAAAAACTGGACTCGTCTGAGAATATGACTTGTTTCCATTGGTCTGCAAATTAGATAAATAAACGGATTTAGAATAGATATAACGTGCAATTACGAAGTTTTAGTTAAAGTTCTTAATATAATAGGTCTTTGAAATATAGGAGTGGAATTTGCACCTGTTCCAATTATTTTGTCCAACCCCTAATATATATATATATATATATATATATATATATATATATATATATATATATATATATATATATATATAGATATATATATAAGTGTATGTGTGTGTGTATGGTATTACGCAGTTAGGCGGAATTTTCAGTTAAATCTACACCCAAAGTTTTCATTGCATTGACCATACATAGGATTAATGTTCTGAAAATTTTACTATATCTAAATAATTTCAGCACTGCTGTTAAAAAATCATATCGTACGGACTTTTTGCAATCTGATTATATTATTGCTAGATTCTTATCATCTACTTTAAAATTCGACATCCACGCAGTTGTTCGGCTCACCTTCGTTTACTGACATACAGTTTAAGTCTATACCTCTGCATAGCAGGGGCGGGAGCTTATACATATATATGTGCGAGTCTGTGTTTTTTTTTTTTGTTTTGTTTTTTGCCTGTCGTGTCCGCATTGAATTTGTTATTAAGCATAGTACTCTCTCGAATAGATGTAGTCAAGTCAACAGATGGTAGCTCGACTAGCATTCCCTGTGGCGTACTTTTATAGCAGTACCCCATTTACATACAATACAGTATTCTTTCCTAATTTCTCATAATCTACTCCGATCATGTTTGGTTTCATCTGCTTCCGATAGTCTTGTTTTTCTACATTGGTTTTATTTGAATTACAAAATTTTTCAACAAGTGTTCACCACTATCTTTTAACCGTAATTGCCTTAAATTCAAGATACCAGTTTCATCAATTTTGCCTGTTTTGTTTGTTTTTTCAAATAAAAATTGCTTGCAATCGAGTTAAATCTCTACGCTTACTGAAAGGCTTCTACTTGCAAAATGAAAAACTTGCTGCAATTAATCATGGTCCCTGTCATCAATTTGAATCGTTCAACGGTTTTCTGCATCATTTTCATATTATGTCAATATAAACATAATCGATGTACACAGACACCTCTCTTCGATCGACATTGCGAAAGTTAAATAAATAGCTGAAAATCTTCAACTCCCGCAGACCAATTTCATAGGCAAGGTGCTTCTTGAAATGTTGATGAAAGCCTCTGCCGTTATCTGGTGTCGTCCCGAAGGATATCAATATGACGAATATATGGATCCTTTTCTTAGTGTAGTTGATCGTTAGGCATTTTATCACCAATGAACGCAGTTTCTTTCGACATTTTAAAATTTTAATTTTCATGGGGCTTGCTAAACGATTTCTCCTGCACTAAGTGATACAAAACAATCCTGCGCTTTACTCTAATGTCTTCTGTATTCATGCAATTCTAAATGGAGCGAAATTTCCTTCAGACATTGTTAGAAACAACCCTAAAGTACTCCGGGTTTGACACGCTGACAGTATCTTTTTAGACTTAAATCCTCATCCTCGAGATGTTTCAATTGGAGGTATTTCTCTGTGATGGCGTTGTTAGCCACTGATATTGATTACAAACATCATGATCAGGGAAGGGTTAATTTTTGTACCAAGAGCTATATAAGAAATTGAATATTAACCCCATGAATCTTTCGTTTTATTTTTCGCCGTGAAATTATTTTTCTTCCTTAATATAGCGCCTGCCTTGGCTTGAACCAGCACTGCCATTGCTACGACATTATTCTTCCATCGCTCTGACATCAAGAACACAACGTAGGCAGAGTTGGTGTGGATCCAACCGTCCAGCGGCCAACAACCAGCTTGGAATATCGTCATTACTGACCAGCGCAGAGTTAGCTCTGTTGTTAAAATGTCGTCCTAAGACCCTGAGAACCGGAACACTAAACGTGGTTACACTATCGGGTGTAGAGGCGGCGAAAGGCGTTTATAGAAGGAAATTTATTAGAGACCGAACTGGGCAAAAACTTTACAAAAGTAATAAATGCATGAAGAATATACACATGACAAAATCTGAAGTCATTGGCTGAAAACAGTGGGAAATAGCAATGTATAACTTACTACACATCGGGATCTCGATTTATTATAATGCACTAAACCATAATAAAAAAAGGAAATCAAGATAAATAATGTTATAATAAATGACCCTGGAATAAGAGAATATATAATGTACCATTTTCAAAAGCAAAGATTTAAACATTTCTTAAACAAATTAGATGTAACAGAGATTGAACTCATAATACTAATAAACCACGAGCAATAACTGAGTATCATTAAAAAAGATAACAAAATGGGATATCTCTAGATACAGACAGCGGAATGAGAACAATCTACGATCGTAAATTAAATAAGTGGTTCAGTTCGAAATTCCTTGAACTTTACTCGGACCGACCCCTGAAGAAGGCCGTAAGGCCGAAACATTGTGACATTAACGAGGAACAGGAGGACACAGCAAATGAAAATTCCTCATCAGCGAAATTCATATAAATATAATTTTTTCATCCACATATATTTACCTCAAAATTTTTGAGTGCAAATATGCAAAGCAAAATATCACATAAAGGAATGGTGTAATTCACTGTGTGCATAGCTGAATGCATGTGTTTGTGTGTTGCTGGAACTGCTTGTGTTGGAGTTAAGTGTTGTGGCTAAGTGTGGAAGATATTCCAGCAAACTGTAGAGGTATAAATATTTATATACAGAATATATGTGTGTGTTCGTTATAGGTGGATAGAATAACTACATAATTCATAAAATAATTTATTTTTTAATTATTTTTGTAATTTAGAAATTAATTTTAATGCTTTATAAAGTATATATATATATATATATATATATATATATATATATATATATATATATATATATATATATATATATATATATATACATATAATGTGAGCACATGAGTATATCCGCGTGTGTTTAGGCAAACCTTTATCGTTTTAAAATGATAAAATATTAACATTTCTTTTTAAATGCCGTATTTGATGCCATAAAAGACCTAATTGCTTTACAAATATTAGAATTTTATGGATTTGTAATAAACGCACGAAAGAACCTGGTTTCTAATTCGACTAAATGGGGGATAGGGTTTCAGTTCAGTAACAGCAGTATAAATGGCTTTTCGGGCTAAGTCGCTAACACTTGTGCTGCAGTGAGTTCTGAACGTGGTCGTGTAGAGATCTAATCTTGTTGGACTGCTTGCAGAAATGGCCCTCAGGATAAGACTTTGGACATCGCTTATCCACTGGTACTTATTTTGTGTAACTGAGGCGTATATACATTCATGTGTAATTACATGTATTTATTTACAATTTGTAGAAGTTTTATAAATGTCATTATTTTCTTTTATTATTTGTAAATAATGCTCCAAGAATAAATAAAAACGCTACTGGTTACTTTTTCTCCATAATAGATTTTCAATCAATCACTTCATGTTAATGATTCTAATCTCTCGGTGTACGTGTAGCTGTATGATGCATTCTGATTCACTCGATCTGATGACAAAAACGCCGTAAAATCAATATTAAGGCAACATTTTAAGAAATCAGAATTTGATTTATTTGCATTTTTGACCGGGAAGCTAAACTTTCACGAATTGTGAGTTCAGCAAGGCGAATATATCAGGAAGCAAGTGTATCTGACTACAAAAAGATATGAATTATGTGAAAAGAGTGGGTATTTATTTTACAATTGAGTGATTTGGAATGTGACTGTTGCCACTTAAAATACATGAAAATATATATATCATAAGGAATACAGACCATGATTTGGATTTGATCACGTTTTTTTTTAATTTATCAGGAAAGTATATCAAAAATATTAAAACATACTGTGCACGGTATGTCAAAATCATGGTGTTAATTCAATTTTGATACTAATACGTTTCGAACGTCTTGAATAACGAAATTACTTTTCTCATCAAAATAGGATCAAAGCACCATAAATATTGGCTATAGAAAGCAATAACAATTTCCTGCTGAGGATCATTTTAAGATCCCTATTGTAGAGCCTTCTTTCGTCTATATTTAAAAATCTTTTAGAAACATTATATGTGGGGCATTAATTTTTCCACTAGGCTGACGACACGTCATTCTGCTAACTGTATTCTTTCTTTCCAGGAAAACTGACATCTGACTTTTCAAAATTACTTCAAAAGTAACTAGCGAGATCTTTTTAAAATAGACAAAATTTGACATCGTGGTGTTATCAAGTACTTGCAAAAAAAGAGTATAGCCCCCAATAACATTCATGCAGACTCGGTCGCTACATTAAGGGATGACTCTCCAACTTTATCAACTGTGTAAATGTCGACAGCTGAATTTATGATGGGAACGTAGAGTTCTGAAAATGATCCAAGGTCTGGACATTCTACAATTGCCACCAGCGAGGAAAACATTGATCGTGTTCACCACATGGTGATGGATGACAGGCAGTTGACTATAAACCAAATAGTCAATGCTTTTAGCATATCCCGTTAGAGAGTTAAGAATAATATACACGATGACGTTTGCATGACGTAGCACCTACCGAGCAGTAACGCTTCTGAGACCTGACCAATAGCGCACCAGACTGATTACACAGTGGGAAAATCTGACATATTTATCTATAAAATCTAATATCATTACTCCCCATTTATAATTTTCCCACCAATAATTTTGTATATGTTCATCAAGCAAATTCGAAACCAATTGTACTTAATAAACGATTTTAAGTCTAAACATTCATTAACAATCAATCATAAAAAATTATATTTCATATTAATGTGCTCACATCTTAACATCTATTCAATGAGAGTCCAATGTTTTAATTAATAAATCAATATACAACAGGTACAATAAATTCTTTCCCACTATTATTCAAATTTAAATCTTTATTCTCTTTTCAACATGTTATTGTCAAACTTGTGTATACTGTAATACAAACCATGAAAAGTTTACAGTACTTATTTTTCTACCATTGCTAAATGTCATTTCAAACAACAACCAAATGTTCATCCAATAAAATTTATTTTAGTCAAATGATGTTGGAAACATTTTCATTATATAACTAAATATGTGAATTTATAATATCTGCAATAATTATGGTGTTTTAGATTTTATTATGCAACATGAGTGTTGTTTATCATATAAGTAAATATATAACAGCATAGTTACCGACATTCATTTTTTAATTTCAGATATTAAAGATTGTCATAGATCGTAAGAAAGATATAAATTCAAAAAAGAAATAATATATTGTAAAACTTTACAAATTTGGAAATTGCAAATAAGTTGAACACAGATCACGAAATGAAATTGAAAACATTGGAAAATAAGAATAAGAAAAACAGGTGTTCTTAATGTCACAAAAAACATCTGAAAAAGTTCACTGGTAATAGGCAAGACAAATAGATTGACTAACAAGAAATCCTTTGAAGAAGTTGGCGTACTAAGAACGTTATCTAAATACCTGGAAGCAGCCACACTGTCACCTTTTAAGTAAGCTTCACAAAGATAAATGTGTAAATTTACAAAAAAAGTACATGAAAAATGATTTCTCAATAGTCATTTTTAGATATGAATGTAAAGCTGTATTTGTAGGAACTAATCACCTAATACGACTTGGAATACATCAACGTGGAGAGTAATGTTTGAAACTAGTACTGTGGGCAATAAAATTATAAATATGTTCAAAGTTGTTGATGGTATCAATATAAATGATAAAAATTATTGTACCAGATTATTTCGGTGGGCGTGGACAGGTCACAGCCAAGAACCTTCAAGTTAAAGAGCATACGTATGTAAAACAATGCTCCTTTACATTCTTAAAAGCTGATTATTTCCGCCATTACTGCAAGAATTATTAAAAGAGTTCATTCACAAGAGGTTAAGAAAGAAAAGTTATGGGTAAGTTCAAGTAAAGCAGCAGTAATATAAGAGAACTAATCCCGATACGTGTAACTGAAATGGAAAAAAAAACATTACCACAAAAGAGTTTTAGGCCATTTCATATGATGACAAGATTGTGTCAGAATCGATTTTGGCACATCTAGCACTAAATGGAATGAGAATATCATTTGAGTGTCTACGACACGCCATATAGCATTTAAAAAGACAATATTCAGCCTGTCCAAAAAGATATTCGGATTCACATTTTTAATAAGTGCACAAAAGTACTTGAAACGTCTTTGAGAATATTGAAAAATCCTCTTTCTGGCGAGTACATGGCGTGTTACTTAGCAAGGCCGTGCACAAAAACATGTTTACTAGACTAAAATTTTCGACGTGTACGTGTATTTTGAACTTTGCTAAGTGGAGTTGTGTGCTAAGTTGGCAATTCTGGCTGAAATTCATAACTTTCTGTGGAGTTAGGAAAAATATTTTCTTTAAAGCGTGGTGACATACATAATTTCGAGAAACGAACATTGAATGTCATTCTTTACTGGTTACGAAATCACAGAAGGACTAAGGGAACCAATTAGACTGGTTCAACATTGGTGTCAGGGATAAATTCAACTTTCCCATCATGCCATTTATTTTAGAGTTGTAGAAAATAATGTGGATTGTTTTACTGCTCATAAGTTTAATTCACTGACAGAATAAATCAGATTGGAAATTGCCCATTTCTGTGTTGCTAACAACGGCTGGGACACCGAAACGGGATTATCATCCAGAAATAAAAAAAAATATTCATAGCATATGCGAAAATGTACTCCTTTGTGGAATGCTTAGCACTAGGGAGAAAGAACGATCAATACATTTTGGCAGATAGGTTTATCCTTCATAGGGAGTTAGTAGTTATTTATAAGAGTAGCTTCCACCTGATCCTTTTTCAAAACGCTCTCGATTTTGTTTAACGCTGGAAGCTATTATTCTCTAAACATGATTACAAAGAAACTTATGGTTTCAAATCACCAAAAACTCCACCAAACGAAATACTACTAACAGAATTCGAAACAGAGTTATTCTCTATGATAAATAATATCAAATTTAATAACCATATAAACGACCTACAACATGAAATGCGAAAAACATCGATAAGATCAAGAAATCTGATAAGATTAGTATCAAATCGGATTAGACTGGTAACCATTATTACATTGACGCTGACTTATACCAGAAAGCCATCACTACAGAAGTATGTAAATTCTATAAAAAATCGGATCACAACTGGGAAAAAACTATTAACCATGATGCCAAAGCTATAGCGACTGAACTTAAAGTAAACGATAGATCCCTAAACTTTACAAACAACAGGCTTTCGTCATGATTAAAGACCCCAAGGAGAATTTCCTAAATAACCTCCAATACCGACTGATTAACCCTTCTAAAAATAACATCGGTATTATCAACAAAACTATTATGGAAAGAGCGTGTAAGTACACTAAAATGGTTTTATGTATCAACCAGTGGCGAAATACAGCCAAAGCTATTGAATGGTTCAGTAATATAGATAGGAAATAGGAATGCACATTTTACAATTCGATATGTGTAACTTCTATCCATCCATCATGGAAGATCCACTGATGGCAGCTATTAATTTAGCTAAGAACTACTGCCATATCCCCGACCAAGAAGTAAATATCATAAAAAAGGCATAAAAACTGATTTTATACCATGTTGTAACGCTATGGACTAAGAAAGCTAACAAAGACTTTTGCGTTTCCATGGGAGCACATGATTCTGAGTAAACATGTGAACTTATTAGGATAATGTTACTATGGAGACTTAGATTTATCTCTGATATAAAAACAACGGTCTATACAGAGACATAATTCTCCTTTGTAAACTGAGACCTAGATAAGCAGACCGAACAAGAAAGGAACTATTCAAATTCTTTAAGGACCATAAACTAAATATTACCACTAATACCAACGGTAAAGTGATCTATTTCCACGGTATTTCATTTGACCTGAGATGTACAAAGCATACACTAAGGATTTACACAACCACAAGTACGTCGGTAGAATATCTAACTACCATAAAAAGATAATTGATAATTTTCAAAAATGCGTACAATATAGGTTATCAACCAATACCAATAAAAAAGAAATATTCGACGATAATGAAGCAAGATATAACAAAGCGCTGGAACACAATAACCATAATGTGAAATTGAAGTATGTACTTACTGTTATGCAATATGTGACACTATGAGTTGGATATATGCGCACGCGTGTGTGTGTGTGCGCCCGCACATCTGTGTGTGTGTATATATACACCCCCACATCTGTGTGTGCGTGCGCGCGCACACATATGTGCGAGAAGATTAGTTAGATTTGACCTGGGTATCAAACTTCAAGACCCAATGACTA
Source organism: Acanthosepion esculentum (assembly GCA_964036315.1). Taxonomy (NCBI): domain Eukaryota; kingdom Metazoa; phylum Mollusca; class Cephalopoda; order Sepiida; family Sepiidae; genus Acanthosepion; species Acanthosepion esculentum. The sequence goes on along the minus strand of OZ038481.1, from coordinate 69,074,392 downwards.
GATTAGGAATCTAGATAAAAACATGTTTTGGACATATGGCCAAAAGGATAGATGAGTGTTAAGTACTTGTCAAAATACGAAGATAGGAAAAAGACCGGCTCTGGTCAAAACTTAAAAGGGTCTGAATTTAATGTCCCTGAATCGGAGTCAGCTAGGCTAAGAAATATTTTTATGTCCACTTTCTTCAAAGAGAGAAATGGTCATGAAAAAGTTATGGGTTTATTCGTGGGTGTCCCTTGTCCGGAAATGACGAAAGAGGATTCTGCATATATACGGGAGCGCTTTGGGTCACGGGAGTTAGATTTAGTTTAGGTTCGAGGAAGGTTGATTTAGGCCGGAGCACGTAACAGCGAAGAACGACCCATTAGCAGCCGGACATTGTTAGCTAAGATATATATTTTTTTCGCCAGCCGAGAATCAGCCCAGAGTTATCATCCACAAAAAGGTCACACGCCTTCCCTCCTCTTTTCGTCCTACACAAGTTTGTAGTTGTGTTTTTCTTTTGCCTGTGAGCCTGCCTCTCGCTCGATCCGTCGCACAGAAATTCTACGACGTGGGGTCTATATCTTTGTGCAACGAGTTGCAGAGGTGGGTAGTCTCAGAAATAAGATAAGACTTATCTCGGCTGATTTGCAGGCAAATAAACTAACATACTCAAGGACGAGAGACGAATGTGAACGGAACCAGGCCCCGTTACAAAGTGACCATTATTGTCGTTTACGCATAGGCCCGACGCACGAGTTCCGGTCGAAAAATAAAATAATATTTCAAAGTGCTTCTATTTTGCGACCAATAAAAATGCTTCCCTCCTAATTATATTCGCGTCGTTTTTCGAGTCCGTTAAGCCATAACAAAACGCCATAAAAAGGGTCACACGGGGAAGTACAAAGCAGTCAACGGGAGGCCGGGAAAGAGATCTGTCACGGTCAGTCTGGGCAGTCAGCAGCAGTCAGCCGGAGGAACGCCACGCCAACCAGTGGGAACTACTACCCGGATCGGCAACCGGCTTATGAACTAGGCCACAAGGTAGCTGTCCCCAAACCACACGTTCCTATTGAAATAAATCATGTCAATCTATTTCTGCTGTTGTCGTATTTCTGTCTTGCAACCATACGCTTGTCTATAACATTAGGAACAAAAACAAAGATAAGAATAAGCTTAAACAACGCAAACGTAACATAATATGCTTCAACCCGCCATACCACAGTAATGCCAAAACCAATGTGGGTAGAATTTTCCTGAATTTAATTAACAAACACTTTGGTCATTCTCCAACACTAAAAGAGATTTTCAACAAAAACAACATTAAGGTAAGCTATAGCTGTACAAAAAAACATAGGTAACTACATATCCCAACATAACAATAATGTATTAAGCAAGCTCCCAAACAAAACACTAAAAATAATAGTAAAAGCCAATGCAGCTGCCATAAAAACATAACCTGCCCATTAATCGGCCAATGACTGAAGGTATAATATACAGCTGCGATCAATTCAGATGATGGTGTTAGATATTTCTTTGGATCCACCGACAACAGCTGGAAATCGCGTTTTTAACAATACAAAATGACACTGATAAATATCAAATAAAAACTTTCAAAGTATGTTTGACGATTAAAAAACAACGACCAGAACCTATTAGCTGGGAAATAATCGCGAAAGCTAAGCCATACAATGGAAAGAGAGACAGATGTAACTTGTGTTTATTGGAGAGGCTTATTATATTAAAACACTTAACTTCTGAACACGAGGTCCGAATTAATGTTTACATGTATCCATAAATCCAATCACCTGCTAAAAGACATCGACCTCGATTAAAAGAGATTCAAAAATAGATTCACGAATATCAATATAATAGGCAACAGCTTTTAATATTCTTTGAACTCATCATTAATAACATTTTATATATCTATACACACATATAATTCAATATTACTGTACTCGATTTATTTATAACGTGCGTTTCACCTTACAAGTACAAGGCTTGGTTCCAAGCACCTATATTATAGCATCAACCTATATTTTTTATATATTTTTTATTTACACCCTTATATTATATTTCCATCCTGAGTATTAGTTTTGTTATTTGATATTACTATGTTTTGTTATTTGATATTACGATGATATTTTTGTAAAAAATAAGAGTTAACCCCCTTTATATTTTGCTTACTTTTGAATCCAAATTTAAATTCAAAATTAATTTTTTTTGTTATTTCTTTAATTTTTTTATTTCTTTGAACTTATGAATTTGAATGACATAAATTATTATTCGTTAATTCTAATACTTTAGGCAACAATTATTAAATAAAAAAGTTATAACAAAATTTTGAATCATCACCACGAGAACGCGAATTAACGGTCAGATTGTATTTCCACCCGATGAAGATTGCAGCAACTATATGAAACTTCAAGTCGTGTTATCGACGTTCGATATTATGTATATTCACTGATATATACTTATAGTTCTGTCTCATAACATTGAGCACTGTATTTATAACACCCGTGAAAGAAATTTATACTTACGTGCAATTGTATATGCGTGTATATTTTTTATCCTACACATATGTATATAAATATATATATATATATGTATATATATATATATATATATATATATATATATATATATATATGTGTGTGTGTGTGTGTGTGTGAGAGAGAGAGAGAGAGTGTGTGTGTGCGATGTGTGTGTATGTACGTATCTATATTTCATGTTTCCCGATTTAATTGTTTGCATATTGTAATTAAAATTGTAGAAAAACAATCAATTGTGAAATATTTATGAAATACAATAAAATATAGATTGTGATTGATTAAATATATACTACAGAATGTATAACAACTCAAATATTCCACAAAGCGAAGTTAATGTACAGTGTAAATTTCCGATTTTCAAAATACCAGTTGGCCCCGCAACGACCTTTCAAGTATTTCTAGATATAAACATAGATAACGAAATTATTTTTAATTTTTCTGATGGAAAATTACTTCTTTATTCGGGGTTCGATTTTCATAGATTTTCATAGCGTAACTCTTTACTCTAAAATATATACTTTGAATGCACGTATGATGCGCACGAATTCTTTACTGTAGCTTTATGCCTGATTCTTTCTGCATTATTTTATTTGAAGAAATCTCTTTCACGTCATATTCCTTTTCTCTAACATATTTCACATTACATCCACTCTCTGAGAATAAAATTGACGTTCTTTCTTATTTTTATTGATTGATTTTATGTTATTTCGGTAGGGAGGACGTCTTGGCAAAAATCACGAATTCTTCTTCCTTACAACAAATCTTTCAAAAAACAATTGTCTTCAAGAGTTATATTTTGCATACCATAATTCATTTGCCAAATCTATATTTTAATTTTCCATCATATGATATTGTTAATTCATTTTAGTGTATGCATAGGCATTCAGAAAGCAAAGAGTCTTTTATGCTCCACTCCAGTCTGTCGATATATAACATCTTGTTATACAAAAAGCTAAGCCTGATGTTAATATTTCAAATCTTATTTCTCGAAAGGATATTTTACTTTTGCTTTTCTTACTTAATCCGAAATGCAAAGCAAAATTTTAGCAGGTAAATGTTAGATGGTACTAAATCTGTCACGAAATCCCGTTCCTAAAACACTCGGCACAAGATTGGCACCAACTACTATAAATTCTATTATCAATACAATTAGGTCCTTGCTAATGTCATTAAAAGATGGCATGTCGAGAACATTGGATAAGGATCGAGTTCACTCTTCACAATGTTGTGAAACCAACACTCAAGCCTTTTGTCATACATACAGAACATTTTTCTGACCGTTCTGAATAAGACAATATTTGCGAATACCAGTTTCCGTAAACCAGCATTCTTTCCAGTCGTATGAGATGTTGAATAACTTTAAATTCTGAATAGCCTTTACTAAGAGTAGCCGTTTCGACTATGAATGTTTGCAATGTTAAAGTATTTTCAAACAAACGTGAACAAATAAGCACTTTGCATTGTTCGTGTTTCCAAGCTTCTTTATTCTATCATCAGGTACAGAGTAAATATGTCAAAAGAATTCGTTGAAAAAGAGGGTATTGCGGATATATTTTATTAAGCCAAGCGCTTACCATAAGCGTTCGTATCTAACTGGTGGCAATGTACTAAACTATTTTTTATACCAGGAATCAGCTCAGTAGCTGCGTTGACAGCCACTTTGTGTATATTGGCATTGCTTATCAAATTTTAGGTAGAATCGGATCATATTAATATGATGACACACTCAGATTAAACTTTAAAATGATTTAAACCACACTAGCAAGCAAAACAGCGTTCTTTTGTTCCTCCTCCTCCTCCACTCATATTCCTCCCAGCTTAGGTACAACATTTTTGTCTCAACAAAAAAACATATCAACTAGCGTTATTATAGTGAAACACTTCATCTTGTCACTTAAATATTTCCGTTTAATTTTCCTCAATGTCTGTAATTATACTTATTTTAATTGGAAGCAGCACATCTTCAAGTAAATCGTTTGTTTTGTTTTTTCAGAAAGAACTCATAATAAAGAACTCACTATATATATAATATCAACTTCCCTGGATAAAAGAAACTAGTTCTTGGTATATTTTGTGATGTTCTATTTCGCTTGCCCTGTTTTACGTTACTGTAAATCATCCGTTTTTCATCGTAACTCACTGTTTTTTATATTTTTCGTTAAGTAATAAATGATTTCCAATGCTTAATTTGGGAATTTTGTGTATGTTATCTCCCTACAGCGTAATATATTGTTGATTATTCTCAATCATTATCTTGATTTGGTTGCTATCTACCGAAACGTATAGAACGATTTAATTAAGTTCCTTCTCTTTTAATACAACCCTAGTACTTTCTCCTTAAACGCGCGTTTCAGTCACATTTTACCATTTTTTAAATGTAGTGATGCTTCTTTTTTAATGGTTTCACCCCAAGAAGGAAAAACAATACAAATTCAGGAAAACAGAGAAAATAAATGGAATCTTGTTCAAAGGAAGACAGGAGTTGGCGATTGTCATTGCATTTATTTATTTATTTTAAGATTGTAGGTGCCATTGAAGCAAGAAACCGGCAGAGAGTTGCACAAGCAAGAAGTGTGAGGAAAGAAACTATTAGAATAAAACTTACGGTTACATCTAGCTACATCAACAGTAAAACGGTGAGACATACAGGATGCTCAGTAAAAGAAAGCGGTAAATACAGAAATGAATTTATTTAGCTATGATGATGCATGCACAAAGTGAACAATCATCGCAGACGTTTGCCTTAATGTTCAACACAAAGTTGTAGGCGTGGTAATCAGTAGGCAGTAGCTTTATTCAAGAAATTTATTCAAGGTTATTCTAAGTCAATTATTCCTGAAAAATAAAATTTTCTGCTTTTTTACTGGTCACCCTGTAGTTGCCAATCAAGTGGTACGCATAAATTAATGCAGTTGCGGCACCAAGGAAGAAAGCTCATCAGAATAATTAGCATGAAAATATTTATAGAAAGGACAGAGGGAAGCCACGTCACAGCGGTGGGAATGTGGCTGAAGTCGAGATGCCAGGTTATTATAGACTTTGGATTTTGTCAAGAATCTCGATATATATGGCAGAAGCACCAGATCAGATATGGCAGCAATATTCAATGCAATAATAAAGAAATATTAATATTTATAAACCTATCAGTCGGAGGGCTGATAGGTTTATAAATGTTTAAAATGGATTCTGACGAGAAAAAATTGTTTGTCGCCACACGGTGAATCAATTTTCCTATCAGTAGACCAACACTTATTCATAGGTAACGCGTTGGCACATTATTTAGTATAAAAGGGACACATATATTGAAATATTTACTAAAATGGAAGAAAAGTCAGAGCTCGTTTAAAATTAAATTTATTGAAAATATAATTAAAACGTAAGGGGGGTGTAAATCTCAGCTCAGAAAGAGTTAATAAAAGGGAAAAAATTTTAACTCACAATCCTTCCAAGAGTTTTAATGATCTTGTGAAATGGTCTTTCTGCCTGCATAAATTTGGGCGATGTAATTTTAAATATACAGCTTCCAAAACACGTAAATGAAATTTCGTTTTGGACGCTGTGCATGACAGAAAACAAAGTGTCCTGATAAGCAGAGGCACAGTCCTGGTTGTCCATCAAATGCTTGCCAATAGCCAACTCCTGGACCGACTGAGAAACTCTATTCCTGTGTTCGGGATTACGTAGATGTGAGGGAACATGCTGAGAAACGCGCGTTTCCAAACGAAGACCAGTCCGTCCTATATATACCGAATCACATCGGCACTTAAATTGATAAATCACTGAATTTTTACTTGGATAGGACGGTCTATCCTTCATAAAGGAGGGGAACACATTTCTGGTCTTAAAAATTGTCCGCAATTTCACAGCAAAGTAACATGAAGAAATGCAAGACGAAACCTTATCAGCGATAAGCTTTCCGTTCCTACCAAGCCAGGGTAACTTTAAGTAAATGGGACAACGACTTGGTCCTAAAACAGCTGGTTCCTTAAATAGTGTAACTTTTCTAGCGATAACACGCTTGATTATGTTGGAAGGATACCCATTATTTACAAAAATACTGTGTAACTTCTCAAGTTCACAGTCCAATAAATTGGGGGGACAAATCATCAAAGCGCGGTGAACCAATGTTTCAGTGTGGATATTTCATATCATGACCATATGGTGTGAAATTGCCATTCACCAAGAGCTGTTCATTTGTATGTTTACACTATATATATATATATATATATATATATATATATATATATATATATATATACTTACACACACATATTATTATTATCATTATTATTATTATTATTATTATTATTATTATTATTGTTATAAATGTTATTTTTAGTGGGTACATTTGTTGGATCTGACATCACTGCTATTTGAGACAGTGAAATTAATGGCAACCAGCCTAGAGATCGAGAGATCCTTACTGAAGAAAGATTTGCATCGAGACAAGAATAGACCCTGTGTTCCTTTTTTCGTTGGTATTAAGTTGGAATAAAATAAATAATCGATTAGTATGATCGCTTTTTCATTATTTTCCAATCGTTTCCTCTTTTTGGAAACATCTAAATATGATTTTAGAAAAGTGTGGGAAAACTGGTTCTCGTAGAATCATAGCAGTTAAGTAACGTCGATCCTGGTCATAGAACTGACTTTCCTAGATGGATGACCGCTTGGGAATACCATGTGATCTAAGCTTGGGTGTGTGGGTCGTGTAATGGATAACGGCTCGGAATGGGTTAGTTAGTAGGACATGTATCAGAAAATCATTATTATCTCCAAAACCATATTGCAGTCTAGAAATATTACCTGGTTTTAAATAACCTGCAAAAAGCTGTTAAGACTTAAAAAAAAACAATTATCAATCAATCAAACAATTTAGAAATTTGGGTCATTTTCTTTATTTTATTGTTAAAAGCGTCTCAGATATGTTCAGTTAGTATCGTGCCAGTGGAATAGTTCGTCATAAAAGTCGGTTAATAGCTTTTAAAACTGGATACTGAATCGTCTGTCGGTAACCTGATGATCCAACTTCCATTCACTAAGCGTTAGTTAAACAAAAGGGCACAGGTATTTCTGTTTTGTCGAAATAACGATGAGTAATTCCAGTAAGTGTTCTACAGTGCTTTTTAACAATTTTGTGCAATATTATCAAAAAAGGTTCATGACTTATTCTATTCAAATTTTATATTATTTAAAACATAATATTATTTACTCCTATAATAAACTCACGTAGCTGCAAATGAGGTTCCATTGTCGATCATAATTTCATCGTAGAAAATTCTGAAATGTGTATACATGTTTTGTGTAAAGTCTTCACATAAATATTGCGATTATTCGGTGAATTACTTTGACTGGCATTCTCACATTTTTATTTCAGTTATACTGGCAGCTTAAACGTTATATATATATATATATATATATATATATATATATATATATATATATATATATATATATATATATATATATATATATATCCGTAAGAGGAATACATGTAATCTGAAAGAATAAAAGAAAATATATTAAAACAACAAATAAGATCTATAGAATGTTCATTAAACAAACATTAAAATACACAAAGACAAATAATAACATTCAATAAATTATCATCATCATTATCATTAATCATATGACCAGGTGTAGTCGTAGAATCTCTTTGCAACCTAACAATATATTAATAAAGTAATTTTTTAAAGCATAATCACATAACAAGAAAAGAGTATATAAGTGAAAATATGTTGTTGCTATTGCAACGTGGCTATACATAAATGCATAAGTAGAAAGAATTAAAAAGATTTAAATAAAAATTAACGGATATATAATACACCTGAAAGAAGAGACAGAGCTCAGTGGTCTAAACGTACTGATTAAAACAACTAAGTCTGAATATTTCATCACTTATAAGAAAATACAATTTCATGTCGTCTGAATTTCTGGCATGATGAATTATCATTACTTACATTATTTATATTATCTTTGTTGTTATTATCAAGACGTTTCGGCCGTTATGTTCTCCGGCCATCATCAGGTATATATCTGATGTAACCTACACGCAATTCTGAACTGAACCATTTATTTAATCTACGGGGGTAGAGTGTTCTTGTTCCACTATGCATTTTAGATATATCGTCTAATTCTTATTTTAGTACTGCTCACTTAGTGCTCTGCCGTTTCCACTGAGTCCAGAGATTAAATTCACAATTACTATGTCACCAAATTCACGAACCAATGCTTTTAACCACTGGCTATTGTCTCGTAGGACAATTTTCTATAGTAGAAACCTAAATTACCTGCTGATTAGTGCTGATTAGTATCATGTTTTGACTGTTGCTGCTGCTGTTGAAGATTTGCTCTCCTTTGTCTTTCTTTCTTTATTAGCGACTTCCATATAGTATTTATTTCTATGCTAGGACTACTAAGGAGGTCCTCGTAGCCTAGCATATGGGCTGATTCTTTCAAATGCCTAATTCTCCAGTGTTCTTCCTTGTCCGGTATTTTTACTTTATTCCACGGGTGCTAATGACTACCCCTCCCCCTCCATACATGATTAGCCATGCCCGATTTCACCTCCTCACTACGGCTTTTTGATGTTCCTCCAGAATTATTTTTACAGGGACGGCTTTTTTCTCCTTTATAATCTTTGCCACAACTGCAAAGAATCGCGTACACTCAATTCTTGGTCATGTTCTCCGTGTTAGCGTTTACTCGGCAGATAATTCTCCGTAAAATGGAACTACTTCTGTATATTGTTCTGATGTTGTATGGACTGCAGATCTTCTGAATCTTTTTTCGATAAGCCCTTGGCGTAAGGTAGACTGACCGTGGCAATTTTCTGGATTTCTTCCTTGACCCTTCTGCTCCCACCTTTAGACGCTGATGTTATTATTGCCGGGTAGTTGTTATTCTAATGTACAGTTGATGCTGATCATTTCTTGTTGGTATGTTGCCCGGTGTTGTATGCATCGAACGATCACTTTCTTCATACTGTATGGATGGTTGGAACTGAAATTGAGGTATTGTCCGGTGGTGGTTGGTTTGTGATATACGGATGTTTTGAAACCATCTTCTATGGAGTTATTTATACATCCAAGAAGGCAAAGTGATTATTATTTACTTCTTCCATTGTGAACTAGATCGAAGGTCTTATTGAGTTCACATGACCTAGCAGTATTTGTGCTGCTTCCTAGTGTGGCCGGAATATGAAGGAAGTAATCTACGTATCTCGGCCATACTACTGACTTACCTAAAGCCATTTCCTCAAAGTATTCCATGGATATGTTTGACATCATTGGAATATAAAAGGAATACTTTGAGGAAATGGCTTTAGGAAAGGCAACACTTAGTACTGTCTTAGTGATTTAAGGCATTGGTTCGTGATTTGGTGACATAATGATTGTTAGTTAAATCACTGGGCCAGACAGTGAACTGAGTGAAAACTGGCGAGTAATAACTGAGCAGTACTATAAATAAGAAATAGGTGATATCCATAATCATGGGTAGTGGAACGAGAACAATCTGCCCCATAGATTAAATAAAGGGGCATATTCAGAATTCCCTATAAGTAACCAAAATTGATATACACCTGAAGAAGGCCGGAGTCCTCAACGGCCGAAACGTTGTGATAACAACAGCAAAGATGAGGACAATAGTCTAAATATAAATAGTCTAAGTAATTCCATATCGGTTTCATATCAGTTTGATTTAAAAATTAGAATACAGCCAAAATAGCATAAAAATGCTGTTGTAATTCTTCTGCTATCAGTTGTAAATCTATATAATTGTTTGTATGTACATATGAGCCCAAGCTTATCCATGCCATTAAAAAAGCTTTTCCGTATATTCCTTTAAAGAAACAATGTATGAGGAATGTTGTGGACCCGGAATAGGTCCGAAAGAAAACTCGAACTCAGTAATTCAGTGAAAACGTATTATTAACAAAAAGAACGAATACAGAAGTGTTGAACGTCCGACTGACGGCTAAGTACAGTAGTCAACTCGTCAACAGTGTTTACTGTCCCCCCTACGAGGGATAGATGTGGCACAAGGCCGGGTTTAAAGCGGGATATTCCAAAAATGCCCGTAGATCCCGTATAAACGGGATCGGGTCGGTCAACCTCCCCGAATGAGGCTCTGCCTTTCGGTGGAGCCTCGTCCGGGTTCCTCTCTGCTCAGAGGCATAGAGTTCGACCGTTAACTCGTCAACCGTAGTCAACTCGTCAACGGTATTTAGTGTCCTCCCCACGAGGGACAGATGTGGCACAAGGCTGGGTTTAAAGTGGGGTATTCCCGAGCCCGTAGGCTCGGCCAAAAAAACAACTCCTCAACCGTAGTCAACTCGTCAATTGTCTACAGTCCTCTTGCGAGGCATAATATAATCATAAGACGAGTCTATTTTGTCCATCTATGAGACCCCCTTTCCCAAGCCTTTACCTCCGCAGGAGTCTCAATATCGTCTCCTTTTTGGATTGATGACGAAAGGGTCCGTGAACTTCCGCTTTCTTTTAGATCATCGCGGTTCCGGAGCTGCTTGGGGTATTTGAATGTCGAAGGTGTCGTAGATGGTATCCATAACCTCTTCTTCCTGGGGAGTACTGCTGCAGTCGTTTCCTGATTTGATTAAGGTGTCTCTTATGAGAGAAACGAGGGCCTTCGGTTATGTAGACCATATTTCCAATCCTCTTTTCTATCATACCATGTTCCCAGAAAGATGTATTATTTTTAAACATCTTAAAGAATACTTTTTTCTCCTGGGCTGTACTTTTTCTTTGGTACAATAGAGGTCGGACCTTGTTTTGATTGTTTGGGTAGCAAGTTATCGAAAACAGATCTTACTTTGCGCGCAAACATTATTTTTGCCGGAGATAGTGAAGCTGGCACGTTAACATTTGGCGTGATACCTGTACACTTGTAAAAATTGCTACAGGGCCTTTTCCTTTGGAGTGCCGCAAGCTTTTTTCAGGGCTCTTTTTAGGGTGTCAATAAAACGTTCTGCTTGACCATTCGACCTCGGGTGATATGGAGGGGGTCGTAATGTGTCATATCTGAAAAATCTCGCAGAACTCTTTAAGATCGGTCGAAGTAAATTGAATTCCGTTGTCACAGACCAAGCAATCTACTACCCCAAAACGAGCGAATAGTTCGTGAAGGTATCTTATTGTTGCTTCCGTAGTGGGATTTTTGCATCGGAACACTTCCGGTCATTTTGAATAACTATCTACTACCATTAGATAGTAGAATCCCTCTAGCGGTCCTGTAAAGTCCTCGTGGATCCTTGACCAAGGTCAGTCCGTCTTTGGCCACGGTTTGTGTGTGATAGGTGGTGCTTTTGCCGCCAATGCACAGCCCTTGCATGTTTTGACCGCATTTTCGATGTCTTGGTCCATTTTAGGCCAGTATACGTAGCTGCGCATTAGACTTTTCATCCTATTTTCCCCGGATGCCCAATATGAAAATCCTTCAGGATCCTTTCTGTAGATTTTTTGGGATGACGACTCTCTCGCTGTATAGGAGTACCTCGTCACATAGGGAAAACTGTCTGAAATGTGTTGGTCCTTTTCTGAAATTTTTCTCTTTGTTGTGCTAATGAATTCATCATTGCGGGCTTCATTCTTTATTTCTTGTAGCGTCACAGGAAGTTATATTATAGTGCTACACAATAAAGATTTTATTTCTCCCTCCGTTCGTAATGAAGCGATCACAGAATCTTCTAGGGGTTCCTTACGTCTTGGAACCAGTCTGGAAAGTCCGTCAGCGTGACAGATTTTTTTTCGAGGAGAGGTATTCCAACTTTGTTGTAACTTAGGAGAATTGTCCCCCACCTCAACAGTCTATTTGCCGTATAACCGGGTAATCCTTTTTTTTTACCCGAAAATACTAAGTAGCGGTTTATGGTCCGTTTGTAGTGTGAAAAATCTTTCGTGTATGTAACGGTGAAATGTTGTGACTGAGTAAATGATCTCTAATTCCTCTTTCTCTATTTGGGAATAGTTTTTTCTGCTAGGAGCAGGGTCCTTGATACGTGAGCGATGGGATTTAGCGTTTCATCTGGCATATTATGAAGGATACACGCTCCTATTCCATGCGAGCTTGCGTCGCTAGCAACTACGATCTCGAGGTTAGGGTCATAGTGCATCAGGAATAAATCCGATGTTAGGATTTTGATAATTTTCTCGAATGCCTCCTGGCATTCGGGTGTCCATTCCCAAACCTTATCTTTCTTTAAAAGTTCGTTCAGCGGGCCTCGGAGGTTATGCATGTTTGGGATAAACGCTTGATAGTAGTTCGCTAACCCCAAAAAACTCTGTAGATCTGTGACGTTTTCAGGAGCCAGCATCTCCTTAATTGCAATGGCACTTTCTGGGTCCGGTCTCCTACCGTCTTTGTTTATGATGTGATAAATTTTAATTTCTTTCATGAAGAAGTCCCATTTGCTTTCCTTTATTTTGAAGCCATAATCTTGTATTCGTGAAAATACTTTTTGGGTGTGTTCCCAGTGTTGTTCCAAGCTTTTACTGTTTATTAGTATGTCGTCTAGGTAAGCCGTTGAAAAATCAAGTCCACCCAGCATGGTGTCCATAACCTGCTGAAGAATGGCTGGTGCGACTTTGACTCCAAATGCAAGCCTTTCAAACGTGTATAAACCTCTATGTGTATTTATACATAGTAATTTTGAGCTTTCTTCCTCAACGGGTATCTGGAGATAAGCTTCGCTGAGATCGATTTTTGAAAAGAACTTGCCTCCATTAAGTTTCGTAAAAACTTCTTCCGGGCTTGGAAGTGGGTAGTGATAATCTTCTAGTGCTGCATTTAGTGCAGTAGAAAAATCTGCGCACACATGGATTTCCTTAGTCTTCTTCTTTACATACACTACTGGTGCTGCCCACTGGCTATATTCCACTTTAGATAAAATGCCAGTCTCTACAAGTCTGTCTAATTCCTTGTCTATTTCTTCTAACGAGGCAAAAGGCACATTCCTTTTTTCTTAAATATTGGTTGAGTGTTCTCTTTTAACTCAAATTTTGCTGACATCTTTTTGCATCTACCAAGGCCAGCCGAAAAGACGTCGGGGAAGATTTCTTTTAATTCCTTTTTTAGTTTATCTGACTCGGTCGTCAGATTTTCTATTTTCTGACAAAAAGTATTTATTGGCAAATCCCACAGATTGAACTCCTGCATCCAATCTGTGCCAAATAGATTGTCTGTGTTTTTTAACACGAACATTTTTAATTTTTTGGTTGTTCTGTGCAAAGTAACGTTTGGGATTTCACCTTCAAACTTAATTTTTTTTACCGTTCACCGACCTAGCTATTTTGTCGGTTTTTAGCATGGTTTTTAGATTTAGTCTTTTCCAAGTATGTAGGTTGATTATTGATAACTGACTTTTTTATTCAGTATTTCTACCTGCACATACTTTCTTATATTTTTGACGTCCAGTTCGTCTGTTTTTGTTTCTAATCCGGCTTTTTCCTCTTTTATTTGTTCTGCAATGTGAGCTCTTGTGCCCAACTTTATTACAAGTAAGACAGATTTTAAACCGATATTGGCAATCTTTAAACCAATTAAGTGCTCCACAACGGTAACATGGACTAGGAGGTAAATTTTTCGGTTTTTGATTGAGTTGACTTTTTTCTTAGGATAGTGAAAATGATCTCTTTTGGTTTGACTTGTTTTTGAAGGGGAGGAAAAATGTGGTTTCCGATGTATTTTTCTTATGTGTGCAACGCCTGACTCTTCAATGTCTCTAGAATCATTTTTTACACGTATATATTTTTGGCAGTCTTCGGCTATATGTTGTAAGGTTAAATTTGGTTCTCCCTCTAACCTGGTTAGGACTCTCCTAATTTCTGCATCTTTCGACGATACAAGACCTTGTACGAATATTAGACATTTTAAATTGTCTGCGGTAAGTTTGGCTAATTTAAAATCGTCACAATGTTTGTTAACTACCGATGCGAACGTCGAGTAGTCTTCGCTGTCTTTCTTAGTTAGGTTTAAGCATTTCCACCTTTTGTGAAATAACGACGTTTTTGGGCTGAATAATTCTGTAAGAAGTTTTACCGCTTCAATGAAAGTTAAATCACTAGTTTTTCGAGGTAATATGTAGTCCACGAATTTGCTATGTTCTGTAGTCCCTAATTTCCGAAGTAGTAGGCGTAGCTTTTTAGCGTCTGACCATTTTCCACAGTCTATTTCGAATAGATCCTCATACCTTCTGAAATATGACACGAAGGTTTTATCTTTATAAGTGAAATTGTCAATTGCACTTCAAATCGCGTTTTGTGAAAAATAGTTTCGCTCTCGGTATTTTGACCTTTAATCGACCTTGTTTGTAGAAGCAATTCTTCAAACCTTTTATGTTGTTCTGTCATTTATCGCTGTAATTCTAATTGTTTTTCGTCGTTTCTTCGGTGTTGTTCTTCGTTTCTTCGTTGTTGTTCTTCGTGTTTTTGCTGTACTTCTAATTGTTTTTTTTCGTTTCTTCGCTGTTGTTCAAACTGGAGTTTAACCAGTTCTAACATAGTACCTTTAAACTCTTCCATGTTTTACTTTTCAGTATTACGCTTTTACGTAAGTTTACTTGTACCAAGCCTTTGTATTGCTCGGAGGATGAAGAAGAAGAAAAAAACAAATCATTTTGTTCTCACTGTAAATGTGTTATTCACGTGCACAGTTGATTGTTGGACAACTGCGAAGCGTAAAGTTTATACTTCGGCGCTGGAAACAAAATATTTTCCTTTCTTGTTAAGACAATGCCAGAACAAGGAACATTAATTTTTTCTCTGCGAAAAAAAAAAGAGAAATCACTTTTGTTTAGTAAGAAGAATAAATCAACTTACCATTTTTTTTATTTTTTTTTATGATTTCACGTGCAGTTCGTTAAATTCTAGTCGCCATTGTTGTAGACACTGGTAAACAAATTTTGTTTCTTTTATGGTTTTCTCGTGGAGTTCTTTAAATCCTCGTTGTCAGTGTTGTGGGCGCTGGTAAACCAAAAACATGTTTCTTTTATAGTTCTCCGTGGAGTTCTTTAAATCCTCGTCGCCAATGTTGTGGAAACTGGGGACATAAAAGTTTCTTTTATGGCTCTCCCGTGGAGTTCTTTAGATCCTCGTCGCCAGTGTTGTGGACCCGGAATAGGTCCGAAAGAAAACTCTAACTCAGTGAAAACGTATTATTAACAAAAAGAACGAATACAGAAGTGTTGAACGTCCGACTGACGGCTAAGAGTAGTCAACTCGTCAACTATCTACAGTCCTCTTGTGAGGCGTAATATAATCATAAGATGAGTCTATTTTGTCCATGAAGGTCGGTCCCCATAACAAGGAAAAATTTGAACCAGAAAGAAAATCTGCTACCATTTTACCTGTCTACATGGAAATATATGAGTATACACAAATTGCAAATGTACTCTTAATACGTGTACATATATATATACAAGCATAGAATTTCACAACAGAAATGTGAGTGCATTTGTAAATAAAACTATCAAATTATAAATTTATATCTGTAAAATGCAACTTTGCATGTGATTAGATTAATATATACGTGCTGGATAGGATGAAGAAAGTATTTACTTATATACTTATCACTTTATCTTATTGTTTATCGCCCGGTTATATATATATATATATATATATATATATATATATATATATATATATATACACACATACACCACATACAATGTTTTTGTTTCTAAATTACATGTCCGAACAGCTTTTAGTATTATTTGTTTGTAAATGTTTTTGCACGATTTGACTTTCCCTATCAAACGCAATTACTTAGCTCTCAAGCAGATTGACTTTAAAAATAATGACGAATAGATTCAAAGAAAATGACTTACACCCTCTTTTTAAAGACTCGTCTAAAGAATAAATGTTTTTGCCTGAAAATATCTTAATGTTCATACAATGAGCAATTTCTATGTGTGTCTGATTGTATGAATTTATTAAAGTTGTGGCAATAAATTAAAATCATTTATATATCTTCGCACACTGGTGTATGTAAGCATGTGTATACGCACACAAACAAACACACACACACACACACACACATACACACACACACACATATATATACATACATATATATATATATATATATTATATATATATATTATAATTATTTTCTCTTCAAAAATATGATTCCATCGCGAAACAGAAAATTTCCATGTTTCAAAACTGAAACTAAATTTATAAATTTAAGTATTAAACTTAAACTCAAAATCCATAGGCTCGTTCCATCGTCAAGCGATGATATCAATAAACTTGCAAAACAAATCTACTTAATTTATAAGCGTATACAATATTGATATTACGAGTTGTTAAGGTTAAGGAAAATCTATTTTAATTTAGGTGGGGGCTGGGTTTTAATTTTCTTATCCAATATATGTTGCTTTCAAAGTCAGGTTAAGTTTAGGTGGAGTGGTGGTGTCTGCTAACAAACGTTTTGGCCTAGGTAATCCTTTATTTGTTGGTTGACCCTTTCTAGGATTTTCTTACTAATTCTGCCGATTTCAGGTCGGGTTGGGTTGATAGTTCTTGTAGTCGGATTAACTTCGAAACTGAGTTTGTGATCCTTTATGAATAATAGCACTCTTTTTTGATAAGTTTACTTCCCCTATCACTAATATTCAATTTATGTGATATTTTACTATTAATAATAATGTTTTCCACCATATTTATGTAATTATTACTAGCCTTTTTATAGTTCTTATTTAAATCTTTTTCAATTAGGTTGTTGTAGTCTGTTGGTGTTAATTTATAAAACTTTCCTGTTTTAACCGATTTCTTCAAAATTTTAGTAATTTGCATTAATACCTTTCACTATCTTGTCCAGACGTTTTTGGAAATAGCTTTTCTTTTCATGGAAATTTATGTTATTTATTATTTCCCGTAAATCATTTTCAAATCCAGGCAATTTTTAAATGAACGGTGCTGTTTTCTTACTGTTAAAACCGTATACTTCAGGTTTCTTTGATAAGTTATTCCGTCGAAGAATTAGTAAGAAAATCATATAAAGGGAATTAGTAAAAAAAATCCCAAAAAATGTCAACCAACAAATAAAGAATTACTTGGGATTAAAACTGGATCAATACCAAAGAAGTTACTAGTTGGTTTACTAGTATCAACGATAAACCAAATTGTACACTAACGCAGTTTGATATTGATTTGATATCAAAGAAACGTTTCAAAAATGCTACGGATTTTGCTACCCAGTACTCACACATAACAAATATAGAGATATTATGAATGCGAAAAAATCAATACTCATTCATAATGACAACCCATGGATTAAAAAGTCTAATGACGACTTTAACATCACAATGGGATCATTGGACTCTGCAGAGACCTCTGACTTTATAGGTCTTTTTATATTATATAATCTTACTGCATATCGTGAAATTAATATAAATGACATTGGATTGTACAGAGACGATGGGCTTATGGTGGTAAGAAATTTTACGAACTTTAAAATTGCTAAAATTAGAAAACTATTACATAGAGAATTTAAATACCGAAACTTGAAAATTACTGTAAATATTAAAATGAAAAAAGTTAACTTCCTTGATGTAACACTAGATTTAATGAATAATATATACCTACCTTACAAAAGCCCAATTCTAATCCTTTCTATATACACCCTAAGTCTAATCATATTCCATCTATAATTAAGCTATACCTTCATCTCTCGAAAAAAAGAATAAGTACAAATTCAGCAAATGAGAAAATATTCTATGAACTTAGTAATTCTATAATAAAGCTCTAAAGAATTTGGGGCTGGCTATAAATGTCCAAAACTCAATTATATAAAAATGAAAATGGGACACCATAGAAAAAATAGAAATAGAAAAACCATTTGGTATACACCCCCAGACAACCAAATGGTAAGAAATAAGTTAGAACAAAAATTCATTGCATTAATCGATAAACATTTTCCTAGAGAAAATAAACTCAGTAAAATTTTTTATAAAAATGCCCTAAAATTAAGTTACAGTTGTAATAAAAACTTAGAAATTATTTTTAAGAAGCATAATGCTAATATCTTAAACACTTATACCAAAATCAAAAAAATATAGATCCTAAAATAAAAAGAAATGAAGATAAAGAAAAATTATGTAACTGAAGAAATCCTCAAAACTGTTCTCTTAATAATAAATGCCGTATTGAATCAATAATTTATCAATGCAATTTTCATTTATTGAAGATTCAAAAATAATAAAATTCTACATTGGATGCACACGAAATGAATTCAAAAGAAGGTAGCGCCAACATCAAACGTTCTTTAATAATAATAAATACCGAAATCAAACGCTCCTATCTAAATATTTCTGGCATTTAAAAGAAACCAATAGTAAATTAGAAATTAATTAGAAAAGCTAGAACTTGTAGGTCATTAAATGATATATCTCCTTTGTGCATACATGAAAAATTATACATTATTAAGTTTCTGAAAAATAAAAAATTTAATAAACCAAAGAAATGAAATAATTATTATTTGCAGGAACTTTTAAATATTTTCTTTAAGTAATAATTAATTTTAAAAATAATATTAAAAAATAGAGATTAAACATACATTTTTTTATATTTGATCTTTAATTAGTAATTAAATTCTAATATATTTATTTTAAAAATACCCTATGGTCTATTAGTTATTATAAGGTTGTATGTTTCTTTAAATCTATTAGAATAAAATTTAATTAAAAAAATTAAATATTAATAGTATGCCTTGCCTATATTTAAATGACCCTTTTAGAAAGTCTTTGTGTATAAAAATATGAATTAAGCGGATGAATGAACATGCATATTTTTTTATTATTGAAAACTCAGACAGCTCACTGAAGAACGGAAGTATACGTTTGTTAGTAGACACCCCCACCCCGCCAAAACTTAACATGACTTTGTAAGCAATATACATTGGATACATAAGTTGTCTAGGGAAATTAAAACCCAGCCACCCCTAAATTAAAATAGATTTTCCTTAACCTTAACAACTCATAATATCAATATTGTATACGCTTATAAGTTAAATAAATGTTTTGTAAGTTTATTCCTATCATCGCTTGTCAGACTAGTTTTTGAACAGAAGTAACAATTTTTTTTTTTTTTTTGGAATCTATCGTGTCTTGCATGGACGAACATTCTTTGGCCCACAGTTTATTCTTTAAGTTAAGTCATTTGTAAAGATTTTTTTTCTTTCTTTCCTTTATTCGTTTCTTTTGTTCCAGTTTTTGTTTGTGGGTTTGGCCAACATTATATTTTAGTTCGGTTTGACAAAGTCTTACCGGACAACTGCCTTTTTGTTTTCTTTCTGTTTATTTTTTTACGGTTATCGAATTGAAAAAGTAAGTTCATTTAAAAAAAAAAGAAAAAAGAGAAAGAAAGAAAGATTTTTTATTTTTTCCCTCCTTTTTAATTTATACCCTCCACCGTTTTATTTTCGATTTAATTTTTCTTTAACGACTTGAGCCGCAATCCTTTGTTTCTTTTTAGTGTTGGTTGGACTAGTTTCAAACCAGTCTTTTGTAATTCTTTTCTTTTTCTTCTTCATTTTATATTTTAAGTTAATTGTTGACAAAAAAGAGGAGTTTCTATTATTGTTTTTTCTTTAACGTTTTATCTTCTTGGCAGCATTTGGGCTTTTGAATTTTTAAAGTATTACCAGACTATTTACTTTATATTCTTTCTCTTATTTTTTAAATTTTTTTGAGCTAGTTTCTTTTTATTTGTTTCTAATTTGGGTTAACTTTTAGATTTCCCGTTCTTTATTTACCAGTCTTTATTTTAAAGTTTATTGTTTTTCTGTATTAGTATTTATAAAAAGTTTATTGTTTTATTTACTGGTGTATCCAGGCATTTTGTTTTTCTTTATTTATTTTGTTTAACTTCTTCTATTTTTAGAAGACTCTAATTTTTGTGCTTTTTCATTTTTTTTCCCATTATTTTCTTTTTTCTCCTTATCCCAACTCCTTTCCCTTTGTGAACAAAAACACATTAGACCCGCTGGGAGAAGATTTTGCATTTTTAAAAATGGCCGACGAGGTTAGTCGGTCAGTAGTAAAAAAGGACCTTTTTGGGGCTGCTGCTAAGGCTGACCACCCAGATAAAATTAAATCAACGAAACGGGGAAAGGCTACCCCTAATCTACCAGGCAAGGCGAGTGCAAAGGATGCTAGTAGCACTGAAAAGGGATGGACCAAGCCAGTCTCAAGTCAAAGTACTAACGACAAGGTGCCGAAGGAGGCACACGATAAAGAGACAACCGGGGAATCGCCCTCTTGCCGGAAGTCCCCGGCAAGTTGTATTGTGTATATCGCGGAGTTCTTGGAAAAGGCTAAGGGCTATGCTCATCCTTTAAAAGAGGATGGGCTCCTTGAAGACGTCCAAGAACTGAAGGTATTCGAAAAGAGAATGGTGTCGGTCTTCGTGGTGGACAAGCGTACGCGCAAAATTTGTCGCTCCACGAAAGACACAGCGATCAAATCACTTTTGTCCTTGGGGATTAAACCCCACATAATAAAAGGTTCGGGTTTTTTCATGTGGGACGTACTGCTGCCTACAGCCGAAGATTGCCTAGAAATTGCTAAAAAATATCACGAAGGACCTCATTCTAAGGAAAGAATAGAGAGTCGGTGAAGGACGAGCGTGGGCGTATTTCAGGTCCCTCCTCAGGTAACGGGAGAGCACCTGGATGCATTTTTTACGCAGCACGGACAAATTTTAGGGCATCTTTCCCACAACCTGAACTGGGGATGGATTTTTAATATTATGCTGAATCGTTTGGTCTTCATGTCCATCCACAACGGGAAATGGACATTTGATATAATGCTCGATAGTTTGGCCTTCGTTTCCATCACCGGAATTTTTACCGCCGGAAAATGCCGGTTATCGTGACCGGTAGAAAACCAACTTGCTGGAGGTAAGGAGAGACTGGTCACATCTCCTCCTGCTGCCCAAGAAAGAAGGCCCCTGAGTTCCGGCCGCTGGCGACCAAAATCCCCCTCTGGCCGAGACTGTTAAATCCGCGGCGCCTGTAATGGGCTTATCTGCGACACGGACCGGTGAGGACAATCCCTCGGTTGGGTCTTCGCCCACATTACCCCAAAACCGACGCCTCCCACAATTGTGGATAAGGAGAAGGAAGAGGGCGAATGGCATGTCCTAGGTAGGGGCAAAGGAAAGAACCGAATAAAGGTGGCCTCCGTCCTAGCATGACCCCAGGGATAAAAACACCTACAGTCACATTCCCTCTACCAGCGCCTCGGCGTCATATGAAAAAAACGGCTTCAACCACCCAGAAGATGAACGAACCTAGTTGGCAAAAGATTTTGGACCTTAAAAAACTAAAGGAGAAACTCGATGCAAAGCGGAAAAAAACAAAAATCGCTGGGGGCACCGGACCCCTCATCCTCTGCCCAGTCTTCCCATTCATCTACAAAAAAATCATTTATTAAACCACCTCCGCCCAAATCACTGACAAGCACACCGTCTAAACCCAAATCACAATCTGATTGTCCATCAACAACACCTTCCCCTTTTAAGACCACTTCTGTCATTTCTCCCTCTAATACTCTCATAAACACACCAATACCGACACCTATACAATCTTCTCTAAAGAAGAGGAATAGAAGCCCCAAGTTACAGGTGGCAATGTATAGGAGAAAAAAGAAAATCAAGCCGCCATATCTCCCAGAGGAAAACGTCTGCCGCGTATCCCGGGAACATATTATGGAATTTTAGACACATCAATGGAGTGGACATTGAAGTGCCCAAAAACTTCAAATCCGCTCGGAGAGTATTGAACGTCGTGAGAACTGGCCCGGGTACGCGGGAGATTTGGGACATGATAGAGGAAGCAAATGCGTCTCTGAAATTGGTGCCTCCAGCGGCCTGCCTACTTGACCCAGAGATGGAGGAAACAAATGAAAATTATAAAGGGAGGGTCCCCGTTTTTGTTCACCCATCCCTGTATAGAGCGCTTAAGTTTAACCTATCATGCGGACATCGGCGGCTTGTCTCATGATGATACCGTCGAAATTTAGATGGCGTCTGGTTCAATGGGACGGGCTGTCGGTGTACTCACCCCGGCCATGTTCTATCCTGGAGGACAATCATAATTGGTTTAAAAAAGGTCTCTCTGGTTGGCTAGTGTGAATGCCCGAGGCCTGAGGTCGGAGCCTCGAAGGGTGAGGCTCTCTCGCCACCTTCAGCGCTTAGGGGTGAATATATGTTGTGTGCAAGAGACCCGTTTTTCTTCTCGCAATTATGATGGCATTCTGTCTAAGGAGTTTTCTCTTTATTCAGCATGTTTTGATGGACGTTCGAGGGGTGTGTCTTGGCTGGTGAGCAAGTCTTTGAAGGCTACGTGTGCTCTTGTCTTCGTAGATCCGGCGGGCAGACTTTCCGTGCTGGATGTTATCATAAAGGATAAAAGCTCTGCGACTCAGTGGGGTTTACGGGCCCAATATACCGGCTGAGCGGTCTCCTCTGTTTCGGCAGATCGGGCCGTTTATAATGACTTCACGTCGGGTAGTTTTAGCGGGGGATTGGATTGCCATACTTGACCCCGATATAGATCGTATAGGCTCAAATTCATATTCGAGTACTAGCAGCAGGGGCGTGAAACCTTTTCTCGGCTTTGTCCACGGGTTTGATCTTGTCGACAAATACCGGAATGAGAACCCCTAGGGTGTAGCTTGGACTTGGACAAATAGTGGCAGCTCAGCTGTAAGGGTGTGTGCTAGATACCTCGACCGAATTTTAGTTAGGAGAGTCGATGTAGAGCTGTTAGGGTGTCCAAGTTTCTATTACATAGTTTATTCGGATCATAGGCTTGCCCGGGTTCGTGTAAACTTAGATAATCCTAAGGTTAGGATGGCTGGCTACTGGAAATTCAACTGCTCATTATTTGGTGAGCAGGATTTCCGGGCCCAGCTGCTACTAATGTTACAAAGGGAACTGACGGGGTCTCTGGTGGGAAATGCCTGGTAGGACAAATTAAAATCTAAAATTCGATCGTTTGCTGCCGATTTTAGTAGTCGCTGTGCAACTGAACTGGCCCCTATTCTCTCCAAACTCTACAATAAATGTTTTGCTGCTACTCGATTTTTGGAAATCATCTTCCAAAGTACTAGTTTTTAAGAACTCGCATCGCAGAGGTTTCTTTCAAGTAAAACAATATGGCTTTCGCTTCGCTACTACTGGTATATTAACAGTTATTGAAAAAAAGAGTCTATTAAGCTTTAGATAAGTATAATGAAGCTTGCGCTCTTCTTTTCGACATCTCAAAGGCTTTTGACTGGGTTTGGCACGCTGGTCTTCATCGGTAAAATTACCTACACTCTATTGTTAACTAGAGCAAGAAATGCCTTGTTAATTGTAATGCCTCCAAAATGAAACTACTCTCTTTTAATCATCTGAGAGAACCTTTTTTTTGCCTTTCATAAACATGATTGATGCTAACTTGCAGGAAAATAACTCCTTCAGCCTTCCCTGGCCAACGTTTGCTGCTGATATAAAATGGAAAGATTATAATAAATCAGTTGCTAGGTTTGCTGCTAGGAAAGTTGGTTCATTGGGCCTTGCTAGAAATCTTATCGCCAGAATCTATCTAGCATTTATAAATCTACCATTCGTCCATCCATTGAATATTGCTTTCACATCTGATCTGGTGCTTTTGTTATGTATTTAGAGATTCTTGATAAAATCAAAAGAAGAATCTGCAATATTATTGCTCCTAACCTAGCATTTCGTCTTCAGTCACTTTCCCACGGCCGTAACGTAGCTTTCTATAAATACTTTCATGGTAATTGGTCTGATGAACTTTTCTCTTTAGTATCTAGACTTTATGAATTTAAGCGTACTACTAGATTGTCGGCATACTCTCATCATCTTTCAACTGAAACCGTAAGTTCCATGCTAACTGATTCTTCTCTTGCAATTCTCTCTTGTGGAACTCACTTCCGGATTTTTGCTTCTCACTCAACTTCGAACTTCAAAGACTTAAATGCCAATGTCAGTCGTTATATTTTGTCTTCTGTATTCTTAATACTTGTTCTTTTATTCTTCTCTCTCCTTAATAATGTTTTCTTTTTCTCATATTCTCTCACACTCAGTAACCCCTTACGTATTATGTCTTGACGAGACACTCGGAAGAATGTATAGGACTTTTTCCAAGGATTAGAAACTGTCTCAAAATGAACTTTAAGAAAAAAAATAATCTCTTATTTCCATATAAACAATCTCAAAAGCGATTAAAACAAAGAAAGAGGACCTAGCTATGTTATGAATACATTACCAAGATAATTACATTTATGCGGGAAAGTAATCCCTATCGTCGGACAACATAAGGACATATATTTTTCAAGAGACTCTTTGCAGCAATGATATCATTAAAATGCATTTGATTAAGTAACAAAAATACCGCATGAATATGAATTAATTTTAAACATTTTACCAAAAATGAATTGCGAACTTGGGTAAAATCAGGATCTTCAATCGATTCGATAACAAAATAGATTTCTGTGTCAAGGAATATTCAATGAAAATGTGAAGAGACAGAATGAATTGAATGACCCAAGCTGGAATCCATTGGTTTCTTTCGTGAGATAGAAGACGACGAGTATCTTGGAATGCAAGCTGATTCAATCAAGTAGAAGGAAATGAAAGATAAAGTCAAAAAAGAATATCCTAAAATAAAGAAGAAGAATTTGAAAACTAAACAAAAGAAACATTATTTTTTAAAAAACAACTTAATAGATGGGATCAGTATCCAGTGTGAGATATTCTGAGCCTCTCAAAACATTGGTAAAATTTGAGTAAGCTCTACGAAAGAACGAAGAAACTGATGAGCCTAAGGATAATGTTAATATTATTGTATTCTTTATAAATAATCAAAATAAAGAAAGAAAATTTGTAAGCGTCAGTGTAGCTTTGTATAGGTTCTGCTGTGACGGGAACTGAGGACAACACAAAACAGGATAAAGAATGATTTATTATGACTAAGAATTTGCAGTTAAGCAGATAACAGGACAAATATCAGATGCAAAAACGCCAAGACATGAAGTGGAAAATGAGAAACAAAATAATTGCCCAAAATCTGAATTAAAAACACATCAATTGGATTGATGTTCAAAATAATGTGCAAGTACACAAAAAGATATCAGTTTTCTAAAATAATTATAGGAAACTGTTTAGATCAAAAGTAGATCGAAACAAAAGCTCGTAGCTTTTTTAAGTAAATTTCGAAGACAATGTTTCGATATTTGTACATAGATTTATTCATGTCATTTATTCATGTCAAAGGAGCAATCCTTTCACTATATTTGAGGCAGTTTCATGAGTGTATCTTCCCAGAAATTGGCAGCTTTCTGGTCATAAAACTGGTGTAGGTTGCTTTCACAGGTTTCCAGAGAATTGAAGGTCTTCCCATTAAAAGAATTTGTAGGGATGGAATTAAGCGATAATCTGAAGGTGCAAGGTCAGGTGTGTACGCTGGATCTTGTAGGATATCCCAGTAAATCTGTATTAATTTCTGTCAGGTCTGCAGAGAGCTGTGAGGTCTAGCGTTGTCCTGATGGAACACGACGCCTATCCGATGGGCCAATTCTGGACGTTTTTCCTATATTGCTGCATTTAATCAGCCCAAATGAAAACAGTACTAGTTTGAATTCAGCTTCTGATTTTGCGCTAGAAGCTTGTAGTACACGATACACTTCTAATCCCACCAGATACACAGTTCCAACCACTTCGAATGCAGGTCGGCATTTGAAGTAATTAGCAATAGTTCATTTCGTTTTTCCAAGGGTTTTTTTTCGCTCCATATTGTTGTAAACAATCTATTTTCATTGCTTCCAGCAGTACTCTCAGCTATGGCATCATTTCCATAATTGGAACATAGCCTTTTGCTGTCTGCCCAACATTTTTCTTTTCTTTTCTGGAAATAAGAGAGTATCAAAGGACAAAATTGCATCTCATTTTCGTCCATTTTCACTTTTAACATAAAAAAAAATATTTAAAATTTAAAAATCCATAATCTACACACGAATCATATATAAAAATGCATTAAAATGTCACCTCTTCGAATATGAATATACGTAATAAATATCAATCAGGTATGGGACGAAATCACTTGTTCAAACGCTACCAAATGAAATTTTCTACGAAACTTTGTTCCAACTCAATAGATGGCAATGTAATAAACATACTAAAGTATATGCAAATCAGCACATATACACATATACAGATGGTTACGTATATGTGTCTTTATATATGATTACATATGCATATTAGCTACATAGACGGGTTAAATAGACATGAGCTTCGATTGATATTATAAATTTGTTCAACTACGCATAAACCAGTTCATATTAAAGAAAGTTTACATGAAATAGGTTTATATTAATATTTATATTGGTTTCAAACTTGCATTTCTATGTTCTGTTGTGCAGGCACTGATCCTTCAACGTCGCATTCTCTATTCCAATGTTTTTACTACTGAGCTACATATCTCACCCGATACTTCAGTTCCTTCTGTGTTGATTGCAGAAGAACAGCCGCTCAGATTTAATGGCATCGTAAGATGTCACACAGTGGAGTTCTTTCAACTTTTCACTTTTTTTTTTTGCTTATTTGTCTGTTCTATTTTTTTTATTACAACAGCTGCGAAAGACACATACTTTTATAACAGACCTACAAGATAATAAATTCTTACAAAACTGTCAAAAGTATTGACACAAAGTAAAAAAAATAAAAATATTGTAATTAAGCATTTTTCTACCAATCCTATCGTGCCGAGTCATTCGTTAGTTTTCTTGCCACATTTATGTCTATGAACTGAGGACAGATAAAAATTTAATCACTTCAATATTAATATATGCATAATCAAATCTTAAATTTCAGCCAGTGTTTATGTACTGAATCTTTTACTTATGCGTATATTCTGATGTTGGTTCAACCTAATTTTTTAATCACATTTTTTATGACTATGTAGTAAATCAAAATGTACAAAACGCTTCAAAAACATGTACTTACATATCGGTCTCTGTCTCATTCATTTCTAAATTTTCATTATAGACAGAATTATATATAAAACTTAACTGAATTATGAACAAAATTATAAACAAAATATTTATTAACATGTGACTAGAGATATCTAAAATGCAAAAGGTTCCCACATAAAGAAATACATATTATTTTCACTAATGTATTTGCAGAGAAATAAGACTCTAACATTTTTTCCATTATGCATATAGCAATCTTTAAAAGACATTACAGTGAAATCAGGCTCTAGAAACAGTATCGTATCATTAAGATTTCAAAGTGATCTTTATTTACTTATGTGCAATGAAATAGAACCGATGCTAACTGGAAACAAAAAAGGATTTAACAGAAAAGATTAAGAAACATAAAACTGAGGTAAAATTGCCATTTTATTTCCTTCTCCCTTTTTATCGATGGTTAATATTCTGTTCAATAAATCAAAATGCCTTCTTTTATTTTTGTAATGAAATATGATTTCTCACATTAATTATCTTTAAATATTTTACATAATTTTTAGAAGGCCTATTGCTAGTGATTGATCATTACATAAATAAATATGTTACAAACAAATTATAACAAAAACCAGCATATCTTATTTCTTAGAATATATATTGGAAGTCTAATCACAATGAGAAAATTAATTCCATCAGTAAAAAACAGTCAAATAAGCCAGAGTTACATGAAGAAATATTTGAAAATTCCATGTGATATTGACAAGTAAAAATATACTTAATTGAAATATATGTAAAGCTTCCTTAAAGTAATAACAGATTATCATTCTCAATATCTACCGGAAGTGATATTTCTAAAGCATCGATGCTAATCTGAAGTAAAAGTAGCTAGACAGAAATCGAAAACATCAATGTAAGCAGAGTTTATTTATATAACCATAATTATTTCTACCACCGAATTCAATGTGAAGATGACACATGTTTGAAAAATTGGTAATTAGCACGACAGAGATCAAGTGATTCGGCAATGTAAATATCCCTTTTCAACTGATACAAATTTTAGTTACTTTATTTTTAAAACATAAGTATTGTCATACAGTAAATTGACACATATGAATATCGTAGCTGACCCGTATCTGTTGTATTATCTGTTACATTATTTGGTCACTTTGAATCTGATCGCAGACGTCATGTAACAAATCTGGCAACAACACTCAAAAATTAGCTCGAATTCGCTAACATAAACCGAAAAAGTCTCCCAAGTCCAAGCCCTAAAAAATGAAAATTTCAGAATAGCATTTTGAGATAAAATAGAGATACCAGGTCAGGACTAATAACATTGCAGATTCTTCTTTGGATGTCATCCAGAATCTCTAGATAAATATCAGAAGCACCAGACGAGATGTGAAAGCAATATCCAATGCATGGTCGAGGTAGACTTATAAGTGTGCTAGCGTTGAAAATTGTCTATAACGTCATAATGGACCATCATTCTTAGCAACAGACCGAGCAACTGAGTCATAATCTTTCTATTTTATGTCAGTGGAAAACGTTAGCCCAAGAAGGCGCAATGAGTCAGTATTTGAGATGTAAACACTATAGAATGTTGATAGAAGCTTAGATATTTTTAAGACGATTAATAGATCGCGGTTTCGTTTTGGGGGTGATAAATTAACACGCCATTTCTTGACCAAGTTAACAAAAGATTGAAGGGCATTTTTAGAACAGCTGCCAATTTGACATTATGGAACCTTAAGACAGGACTAAATAGTTGTGTCATTAGTATAGATAACAGAAAGGTCGTAAATGAAAGTTAGGAGGACATCTGTATTAATGTAAAAAATATCAAAGAGTGGCCGTTCAAGTCAACTCGCTATTTGATAAGTAAAATTGAATCACATCAAATCAGAAATACCATAATCCTCCAACTTGTGAAGAAGATCGGTATGCTAAACCCAATCAAATGCCTTCAAAATATCTAAAGCAACAGTCTGAACTTCACTATTCTTATTTTATTTTATGCTCATCGTACCAGCTATTTGGAGCCTCATGAGAAGCCAGCACAGACATTAACAATTTTCCTTAATTCTGACACTAACCTACATAATTGAGGCGCTCACATCAAAATAGCACTTATTGAACTAGCGAACAAGAGTAAATAAATAATCATGGCCTGACAGCGGGGTGCTTAATCTACAAATATTCAAACATAAGCCTATGCACACATAAATTAAAAAGTTTATACGTCTGTATGTGTGCGTGCTTGTTCACGCTAATTTGAGTGTAAAAATTTATTTTATAAAAACTCGGTATAATTCCTAAAAGGCTTCGTTAAAACCATTTTGAATCTATAAATGAAATTTCATGTAATTCACCAAGCAGAACTTTAGTTGATTTTTACCAAATTGATCAATGTGAGATAGCAATTTCAGTATTACTATAAATTAGGTACCTCCAACAATTCGCTAAAAAATCAGTATAGCATAATGATAACAGGTCCGAAACTTAATAAAAACAAAGTTTCATCATTAAAATATTTATGTTATTATTAAGAGGAAAGAACAAAGTACTTTATAAATATTTTTTTTTAATTTTTCTTCTTTCTAACACGTTTTAAATTTGCATAAAAAATCTCGTTTTTTTTGTTAAAATTTTGTGGTCATCGCCATTTTTAGTGTAGCAGTTTCGGGGGAAAACCCATTAATTTTGAAATTATTGAAAAATTCAAATTCAAATTGTCTAATTTAAATGAAACTTTCAGGACTTATCCAAAAATGAATGAATTTATTTTTGAAATTTTTATTTTTAGAAAATCTTAGTAAATTTTTTTTTTTTACATCTGTTACCCCCCCCTAAATTTATTTCATGAAATTTTATAGAATTTTAAAGAGTTCGCAAACTTTTTTTTAAATAAGCAGGACTCATTGGAAAAGTTAAATAATCAATATTTTTTTCCCAACTAATGCCAACTTTTTAAAAAATCTGCACCAAATCGTAAAATAAAAACTGCAATAAACTATTTAATTATCAAATTAGATAGGCTTTTATTTGCTTTTATAAATAATATACATTAAGGACATTATTATCTGAAGAAATTTTTTTTTTTCGATGAACAAAGAATTTTTACAAGATTTGTTTGCATTTTTCTTTTAATTTTTTTAATTTTTTTCTTTAATTTTAAAAAATGTTTTAAAATTCTTTCATGCAGCGCATTGGGTCGGTTATTAAGTTTTTAAGTGAAGACTATATTTACTAAGCGAAAATTAAAAGCTTAATATAAATAATGCTAACAAATCATTTTACAGTAATTAAAAAGATTTTTTCTTGTGCGTCAAAATGTTATATTTTTTTGTTTGTATGATATCTCATAAGTGACATTATGGTGAAAAGGTCACGTGTTTCAAAGCTTGTCTCCTCCTTGGGCAAAGCCCCTTGACATGTAAAGATATTATCTCACTCTCAGTTATTAAATTAAAAATTAAATTGAGATAATAAAATTATCTCATTTATCAATTTAAACAATTAATAACTCAGTGAGATATTTTAATTATTAATATAATAATAATTTTATTAGTTATTATCGCAGTTATTAAATTAAAAATATAATAACTTAATTTAATATTAATAATTAATAAATTAGTTATCATTATCCTAGCTATTAAATAATGAATGAGACAGAAGTAACTCAATAATGTAAGAAATATTATAAGAAACAAAAAAACCGTTATGTCACTTTTTATGCACCGTACTCTAAACCTGTCAACACACTCAGTCATCAAATTATCGATGTAGACGTGAAAATAACAAGACCCCGAGGTCAAGAAATGTTTATCTAGAAAATGTTATGCTATAACTAAGTGATTTTTGTTTCAGAACTGATTAATTTAACTTTAAATTTGCTAATTTTATGAAAGTAACCTTTTAGAAATGTACATCTTATTTTAGCGGGAATTTTAAAACTGTTCGTTTACATTTCACTAAAAAAAAGTTAAAAATGGCTGTTTCGATTTTTTTCGGAAGGATCGACTAAAAATCATTCAAATTTCTATTTGAAATACTCCACAGTATTTTTTTTCCTGGAATTAGAAAATGTAATCCTTTAGCTTTCAATTGAAGTGGTTGGAAAGCTTCTAAAAGGATTTTTCCTTTATGAAAAATACATTTAAACCTTAGGTATACCGAATTGTTGGAGGTACCTACTATAGATAGTACGGGGATGCTTAACGTTGAATAATTTTGATAATAATAATAATTTCTTTGCTGTCTGGTCAGAACTGGATGAGTAACACTTACGATGTATCTTTTACAACTCTCTGAAATATGTTCCGTTTCCGTTCCTTGGCATATACTTTTATAAATGTTTTGAAGATATGATAACATCATAAATAGACGGATTTTAAAAAAGGGAAGAAATTATCGTTTCTTTCTCTCTATTAAATTCAAATACTTTTACATTAAACCAAAACTTTTTCAGACATGAAATCAAATTATTTGTGAATTCTTGTAAAATATTAATAGTTCGCCAGCTTTTCTTTATTCTGGTAATAACTGAGTTGATAGTAAACGTTTATGGATAATTTTAGATTTTCCAATCAGTTATTTGTCCCTTGAAAAAAATACAATCGAAATAATCCTCCCCGAAATCACTAATGTACAGACATTCCACTTGTGACCGATTTAAATTTTCTCCGTTCATAAATAACAAATAAACTAAAAAATTAATAATCCCGATTGGAATAATATGGGAACTGAAACTCTTGGAATTAGCATAAAAACTGGCACTTAACAGTTGAAGAGAAGGCCAGAAGGAAATTAGGATTGTTTTTTTCTGTATTTCACAATTAGTTCACTGGGCAACATCACATTTAAATTTCATTGTTTTATTTGTTATATTTATGACTTATTTCCTTTATCTGCTTTAAATTTGGTTCTATTGTTTTTGTATCAGCTGAAAATTTGATTATTTTTACAAGTTGTAGGCAATTTAGAAGTTTTAAAGTGTTTTTGTTTCTTCTTTTTTTTCGCTTTATTTTCACTTATTTCCTTTTATTTTGAGCATCTTCGTTAATAATGTAATTTCTACTGGAATATTTTTTTTATTTCGTGTTTTATTTTATTTCAATTTTTATATTTCATATTTAGGTATTTTTTTAGTTTTCTCTTATTTTGTGATTTTATAACGTGTTTTACTTCCTTATATTGATTTGTATCTCCTTCCATTTAGATATTGCTATAATATTGTGACATTTTAGTCTCTCTAACTTTATTGCCTTTATACTGTTGTATTTTGCTGTTACTTTATGCACTGTATATCTTTACTTTTATTTTCATTTCACTTCATTACATTTATTTCTTAATTATTGTTCTTAGTCAAATAATTTATTTTTGTATATTTAATCAATTTTCAATTTCTTTGCATCATAATTTGAGACTAAAATTTATTTTTCATATTTTATTTTTATTTATTGAAACTTAAAGTGTGACTCATTTCGTCTTAATTTAAATGCATTTTATTCTCAGTTTCAATTTGATATTTTTCTTCCGGCAGGAGTGCATCAGTACTGAATTATAAAATCAATCGGATTTGATTATTACAGATGATTTTTCACTCAAACTGATTTTTGATGATTTTCCACTTGATAGTCTGTTATAATTAATGCTGTTATCACTATTTCTCTCTGTTTTTAAAGCATCCGGGACTATATTAATGAAATTAATTTCTTTATATAAGGGTACATGTTCGAGTTACATGCATTAATACACTGGGTTATTGATAACCCAGAAAACGATTATTGTAGAAATATTTAATCGATATTAAACATTTGGAGATAGATAGCTGTCAGAAATTGATTTTCTTTAAGACATAGACACTCCTAAGGTATAAAATTCATGTACGGATATAGTGTCTGTATATATATATATATATATATATATATATATATATATATATATATATATATATATATATATATATATATATATATATATATATATATATATATACACACACACACACATATATATATATACAGTGTTACAGCTCATTTTACATCAATTTCAATTGTCTGATCTGATGAAGTTAAGACTGAAGCTACATAATATTCTACGCCCATAGAATACATGATAACAAGGTAATATAAATATTCTCTTACACGCAACATGATATATGTTAAGTCTGTGGCGATAAAATGGAAATTTTATTAAATGGAATAAGGAAATCACTGCGCATAAAATATAAACTCATCATAACTCCATTTGTGAACCCCGACCTGGTGTAATGCTTGTCTTGCTAAAACAATTACCACTGAGTAGTGAGTTCAATCCTCACTGGATGCTCCATACTTTTTTTTATGCCGCATCTGCCCTAACGCTTAGAAAATTATCGGACTCTTGCCCCACTGAGTATATAGATATCTCGAATAAGTTTTCAAAAAATGGATTTTTTAAAAATATTACTGTTTCGAAATATGTTTCCTGTTTGAAACAAAGCACTAAAATTTTTTCGCGAATTATATATATATATATATATATATATATATATATATATATATATATATATATATATATATATATATACCAACTTAATGAAAATAATCGAAAGTAAATTTGAATGTATAAATGCTATAGAATACTAGTTAATGAAATGCTGGATATTAGAATAAACGCGTAAAAGTTCAGAGAAACGTGTTTACTGTAAAAAGTGACGTTCAGACGCTGTACCTAAAGCTTCTTTCGAATAGTTAAGCCTAAAGGTTTCTTTTTACAATTTCAATGATTTCATTAAAATCGAAAGAGGAGAAACAAGCTGCACGGGAAAAACAGTAAAGGAATGCAATAAGAAGATTTAAAAAAAAAAAACAGGTAAAAAAATAGGGAAATGAAATCAGTAAACACAGAAAGATAAACAAAAATGAGAAACAAAAGAAAATATGAGAAGAATAAACGAAAATGGAAACTTATTAAGATGGAGTGCTGAACTTGTGAAGGAAAATACTACATAAAGGAAGGCAACTAAAGAATAACAGAAGCAGTCACGATATATCGAGAGATGGAGTGAAGTGGAAAAGCGAAAGTTTAATGAAGATGAGAAAAAAGAGTAACAAGAAAAAGAATGAAACAAATTCAAAAATGTTTTAGAATAAAAATTCGAGTAAAAATAGAGGAGAAAAAGAAGAAAAATCTCAAAGAAAAGAAAATGTGAATGAAATACAAACTAAGAACAAAACAGACAGTGTAAAAGAGAGGGAGGAAGTATTTAATGAAAGACGAAATTTAAAAAGTCAGTGAGAAAAAGCAAACACAAAATATGTATGTTGTGTTGTATTCAGCGAATGACTCGCGTTAATTGTTTTTGCTTTTTAGGTGCGATTGTTTTTGTTTTGTTTTTTTTGTTTGTTTTTTTTTCAATTTTCACTTTCGTGTCATTCTTGATTCATGAATCAAATATAATGAACAATCTTTCTCTCTCTCTCTCTCTCTCTCTATCTATCTATCTATCTATCTATCTATCTGAATTGCGAAAAACTGTGCCAATACTCACTGCAGGATCAACATTGCTGCTTCTCTAATGATCCATTTATGTCAAGGATAGCAGCAGTTAATTATTAAGTATATTTTTTCGTATTTAAACTGCCTTATAAAGTTTACTTAGCCTTGAAAGGCCTCTAGATCCTTTATAAAAAAAATATGCTGAAAAAAAGTGACAATATTTTCATTGTCGCTTATTACTAAATGTGTTTCTTTTATATGATAAATATTGACACCGATCGGTTGTAGATTTTTAACGTCGTACTCTTTTTGACACAGATCTAAATTATTGTTGTTTTTGTTTTTTGTTTGTTTGTTTTTCGTCTTTTTTTAGTAATTCGTATTGGATGTTGGGAAATAAACGTGCCGTTTTCAAAACTCCGAAATTTTGTCCGATTAATATCATAACCTAATTCTTTTGGGATATGTCTTCCATATGTTTTGGAGCTTTATAAAATGATAAATGGTTTTACTTTTCTTTCTGGATTAAATCTCGTATCTACTATGTTCAAGGAGCCATTTTCGTTACCGTTACTAGTTGTGCACGCAGATAATTTGTTACACCTTCAATAGCTTTATTGCTTGCTTCATTTAAAACAATCATTAGTTCTTTTGCTTTGCCAATGCATTCTTTTTATTGATATCGACTTTTGCTGTTGATGTTATTTTCTTCAGTTATAATTTCTCTTCATCCGATTATTAGACACCATTTTCTATTTTTTTCTTTTTTTTAAATTGTTGTTATTGTTGGCAGTAGTGGTTTTATAACAAGTAGCTTGATGCGAATGATAACTCTGAACTGATAGTGCAGAGTCATGAAAGTTTATTTATTGTATTTCAAAATGCAATTGTGGTACAAGGCCGAAGGTGAAGTGGGGAAGGATTGGTCGTCACTGACTATCCTACCCCTAGGTAATCTGATTGATGACCAATTCATTCTAACAATTGATTCGATCACCGCAAGAAGACACCCGTCACCATTCAATCCAACATATGCCACAATACAGCATATTCACAAGTAACCACCCATGACATAAAATATTGGTAATATACAATTTTCTTTTTATGCCGGAGGGTTCCTATTTTTTACAATAATATATTACAAATAAATGACATGGAATAGGTGGGGATGGGGATGAACCTAATAAGGAAAATAAAGTACAACAAAACATTCAAAATAAAAATAAAGTATGTTAGTAGGACCCGTCTACTCGACATAAAAATAAGAGTGGCCACTATATTCTACCAAAAACAAACTGGGAATTTGAGAATCTTTACATGGATCATAAAAAAGAGAATGCGAGGAGAAGGCTATCTATCTATCTATCTATCTATCTATCTCTCTCTCTCTATATATATATATATGTGCTAGGAGCAACAATGATTCACATTAACTAGGTGATCAAAAACAGTCTAGCTTAATCAGAGATGGTGTCCATCACGAATCTGCCCTGTCTTGTCCATACGTGACTAAAAAAGTAAATCAGGACTGGCCCAATTCACGCGAACAAGGGTGAGACATTGTCTCATATGTAGGTGAGATCGATGGACACAAGATGTTCAGGATCGATGTGAGTTGTCAACTCACCGATACGATTCCAGAACGATGGACCTAGGGATAGTGGAAGAACTTCTATATCATTACCACACCGGGCCTTCGGCTTGCCTCCACCCCACAAGAGGAAGAAGAGAAAACGCTCGATCTCCTTCCAACAGTTGTTGCAGAGAGAGAATACAGACATTTAAGGACAACCCCCTTCGGAGCCAAATCCAGACCGACACTCCTACCTTTGCCATTAGCTCCGACCAATTTCTCTCCAGCTGGAGATCCGTCCCGAACCACACTCCAAGAATGCGGATGAGACCTTCAGTCCAACTGAAGGGCTCCGGAAGAGCAGCGCTCTTTTAAGCACCTAACGATGACCCCTGAATCTTCTCTAACTTTCGAGCG
Organism: Acanthosepion esculentum; assembly: GCA_964036315.1. Taxonomy (NCBI): domain Eukaryota; kingdom Metazoa; phylum Mollusca; class Cephalopoda; order Sepiida; family Sepiidae; genus Acanthosepion; species Acanthosepion esculentum. The sequence goes on along the minus strand of OZ038481.1, from coordinate 69,037,389 downwards.
CCTTCGGTACCACCTCAATATCGCTACGGTACGACACGAAAATGGATACGTCATCGGCGTAAGCTGAAACCCTGGTTCGAGTTTCACCAGTGACACCGATTCCGCATAGGCTGAACTGCAAGCTCTGTCTCTCAGCCGACGAAGGAGAGGTTCGAACGCCAAAGCGTAAAGTAGGCCAGCGGACATCTCTGACGAACCAATCGAGACAGCGCCAAAGAGCTTGGCCTCTACCCGTTCACTTGTACCACAGCACTGGGGAAGCGATACAGCAGGTTGATCCACTTGCAGAAGTCTGATTTGAATCCAGAATCCGACAAGACAGCAGCCTGGTACTGATGATCGACCATGTCGAACGATTTGGACTGGTCCAAATTAATCAGCGCGCCTTCATCGTCGTCTTCTACAGCCTTAAGGATCGTGTGGATCAGATGGAGTTTGCCAAGTCGACTTCGCCCTTTGTGATCTCACTCTTGCAGCCAGACTAAGGACTGTGTGTACGACATCGCGTGCAGCTGTGATAAGAAATATAAAGGAGAAACAGGTCGCCCTCTTTTTAAGTAAGAATGCAAGAACATCGTAAATCGGTAACACGAGGGAAAATAGAATAGTCAGGCGTAGCTGACCACATATGGAGAGCAAAGGGAGATAACCACCCTCTGTGGTATGAGGTTTAAATAACAGAACATCACTGGAAAATACGAACACTTAAGGAATCAGCACATGTGCTTGGCCGCAAAAATTTCCTGAGACGGCTAAGCATAAAAAAGGAATACAATATGAGAACCAGTAAAAAGGTGTGCTAGAGAAAAGCAATGAATAACAACAAAAATTGCGATATGAAATCTAGTAAAAAATGCATTAATAACAGAAAAATTGTAATACGAGCATTGGTAAAAAAATTGATTGTTGAGACATTAGGCTTACAAATCCCCCAAATTCATACACAGATGTCATAAAGGACACATGACCTAGTGGATAAAGGCGTTGGTTAGATCCAGTGACTAGATCCAAAGAGATGTGAGTTCAATACCTGGCAACAGCAGTGGTGGACCAAAACTTGGATAGTTGAGTTAAAGGGAAATAACTGAGACATCCGGAAGGGGCATGGTACGTGGAACTAGAACAATCCATCCCGGTGAACGAAATAAAGAGTTCGGTTCGAAATTCCAATCACCTGAAGAAGGCTGAAGCGTACAACGGCTGAAACGTTGTGAATATGACAATGAAGATGAGGATAACAGTCCGAATAATGTAAATAATGTAGGTAGATATTACTGATAATAAAAGTCGACTGGACAGCTTAAAATTGAATGTGAAATGGGCTTCAAACTGGTTACAGCGAAATTACTTTTATCATTCCTAATAAAAGGGGCCTCAGTAACCAATGTTCGTCTCTATAAAACGTAGACGACTGATAGGAATGTATTGGCTTTTTATTTGCAAAAGAATGCAAGAGTTGAGGAAGAAATATTATCATTGAAGACGATAATCCAAGCAAGATAGGGGGAGCATACAACACATGGCTTACTAAACGTATATTATGGCGTGAAATGGATAATCCAACCAACGCGGACACGAATGTTGTTATATGTAACGCATGAAGTGCTTCCTACGTTAGCAAACAACGAGGCAGGTAATCCAATATAATTCTTTAGATAAGATACCTTCATCTTATACGGTAAACAAAGCCATTGGTGTATATGCACGCAGTATGTAAGGTATCATTCAACAAATCGATACAAACAGCCGTTCGATGTAATATAGGATGTGATTGGGAACAATGGAAATTTCCTGACGCAGAAAGAATTTTGTGTGAGTTGGCTCATTAGCTAAATCCAGTAATAAGTTCGGTATCCACCCTGTTGGCATAGGGTTAATATACGCCCAATGAATTTGAGAAGAGATTAAACATAACACATGCATATTGTTATGTTCAATTACATGTCGGACAGTATGCCATAAACGGACAAGCCCTAGCTCATAAATGCAAAATTAACTACGACAATCCTATCTCGAGAGAGTACGTGATACGAAATGGATAGCTTGTGATGTAACATCATATACAAATATATAAAGGTTTCAATGACCGCAATATTTTCACGTTCCTATGGTTGCAATGCGATCAAGAGATATAAGAAAATAATGGGAAATATTTATTGGATTGGATAATCGCAATGGGAAAAAAGAATGAATTAAATAAACGCAACATTTTGATCGATTTACACACACCAACCTACGTACAGAGCCACACTTAGCATGCCCGTTCATGCAGCTAGCTGCGCGCAAGGCAAATACTATCTTTCAGTTTGTTATCAATTATTTCTTCATTCTTCATTCTCATGAATTTTATTCCCCAATTCTTTATTCAAGCTTCCTGTAAAGAGTTTTCTTCCCACTCTCATTATGTGTGTGTGTGTGTGTGCGCGCGCGCGCGCGCGCTCGCGACGTCTCCACAGATGTCGTCAATCTTTTGTTACTCTAAGTAATACTTGTTTTACCATCTATTTGCTCAAAGCTGTCCAGAAGGCCCCTCGTATTTTGTTTTTTTTTTATATTTTTTTTGTGGCTTTTCTTGACATGATGTGTTCTATGAATATTAAATTCCCCATGTTTTATTATATGTTCCCAAATCCTCAGCTGTCTCTTTTTCATTTTTAGCAAATGATTCTTTGTAGTTACTAATCTTAAAACTTCTTTGTTTATCACAGTATTCAATGATATTCGTAACATCTCTTTCGCTTCACTTCATTAACTGTCATATAGGATATTAGACATGATATTACAGTGCAGCATTCTCTATTTATAGCTAAAGACATTTTGATCCCTTAATTCTTTACATAGATTTTGCAACTCATCTTACTCTATTTCGATGTGCCTTCAGATTTCTATCACACTTTCCTTTGTCTATTACTATGTTATTCAGATAGTTAAACTTCCACGCCTTCTTGATTTTGACGTCCTCGATCTTCTTCTTCTATGTGCCGTATCCCTTCAGGACGTTGGAAATTATGCCTCTCCACAATTTCCTGTCCTTTCTATCTCTTAATAACTTTTGTCTTTTTGCTATCTCTTCCAAACTCAGCTCCACTATCCAGTCACCCAAGCTCACCAGGTAGGTTGTGCGTTGCTTCCTTACCTTCAGTCTCTCTTGTGGGCATCAATTTTCCAATCCCTCTTTCCTCATTATGCGCTCCAGCAATTTCATGGGTCTCTTCTTGATATTAAGTATAAATCTTTTTTGTTGCCATTGTCTCTAGAGCTCTATATTATTTTCTGCAGAAGCACATTTATGTTGCTTTAAGTCTGTGAGTGGATTGTCCAGCATCCACTGCCATATAGAAGGACTGCTACAGAAGAGTTCAGTTTCCTTTCTTTTCCGGTGCGTAACTCAGTTCCACTCAATACTGATTAAAATGCTCAAATTGGTAGGATCAAGGAATGTTTTGAAAGTGTCAGTGGACCCTTTGGATCAGCACAATGTACCAACGATAATGGAAAAGAGTTGCTAATCTTCTGCAATATGGTTTCAGTATTGTCAATGCCTACTTCCAACAAAAAAACCTACCCCATCATATAATGGCACGACAAATAATGAAATAGGTTATATTTACATTAGTCAGTGCAGGAGATCAGAACATGCAGAAGAGCAGGCATTAACTCAGGCCACTATTTGCTACAAAGCGAAGTCAAGCTGAAAGAGGACTGCAAAACTAGAAAAGACTAAGCTTTAGGCGATAGAAAAGCTAAAAAATCCTGCTATTTCAGAACAATGCCAGATTGCAACAACTCCAAGATATTGGACCTGATGCCGACGGGCAATGGAAAACATAAAGTAGGAAAATGTGCCAACAATGGCATTGGGTGAAGGGATGATACTGCAGGGGACAGCGGATCAGCGAAGAGGCGTTAAAATTAATTGATGAAAACAAATGAAACAGCAAAGAATAATAGAGTAAGTCTTAAAAAAAAACAAAGAATAGACGAAACAAAGAATATCAAAACTAAATTAGCTAATGTGAAAACCCTGTATCGCATTGTGAGAGAATTGCCTGGAACAGAGAGGAATGTAAAGATACCTGTTAAATGCAAAAATGGGAAGAGATGTTGGTGACAGTAGAAGAGGATGATTTCAATGAAACATTGAATCAGCCTCTACCACAGATTAGATTTATGACTTTTATTGAATACTTCCAAATTTGGAAGAAAAGTAAGAAATCACTGAAGAAGAGACAACAGCGGCAATCAAGAAAATAAACCCCCTAGATTGAACGAAATTGCAGCAGAAATGCTTACGTTTGGTGGTGATAGTCTGGTAAACGAGCTGACAGATTTCTTCAACGCTTTCTGATAGGAACGTGGTGTGCCACTGAATTGGAAAATGGTGTTATTGCAAGGCAGCCAAAAAAGAGGATTTATCCAATTACAACAACTGACGTAATATAAAAGTTTTCTGTACAGTATTACCGAATAGGTTACGGGCGGAAGTAGATTCTGTACATGAGAGCAAGCTGGTTTTAACAGCGACCCCTCCTGCACAGAACTGATCTTCATCCTCAGAAATATCACTGAGCAATGTATTGAAAACAAAGACTACTACGGCTTAACTTTATAGATATAAAAAAATCTGTTGACAACGTGCGCAGAGAATCGCCCGTAACGAGTGTAAGCGTGTCCTCAACGAAGCTAAGAATTTGCTGCTCAAATGAAGGAACGTATGCATCTCGCAAATTCGGCTCCAATGATTATTGGCGTCTCTGCAAGAGCGTTCTGAACAACTGCAAACCCTCTATACCTCCTCTGTTCAACCAGTTTGAGGTCCTGACCTCCTCTGCCGACAAGGCTGAATACTTTGCTCGGAAATTTTCTTTCAATTCAACGCTTGTCTCTTCCGGTGTACCCATACCCGATTTCCCTCTCAGAACTTAGGTCCTTTTGAGCGGGTTACACATATCCACTTCATTGGTATTGGGCATTATCTCTAATCTAGACCCCAACAAGGCTAGTGGTGGAGATGGGATACCAGCCATTGTATTGAAGATATGCGCGCCTGAATTGGCGCCCGCCCTCTCTAAATTATGAACTACTACCTCAAGGAATCTTGTTTTCTTGACTTCTGGAAGTCCTCATCCATTGTTCCTGTCTTTAAGAACTCTGGCGACTCTCCGACCCTTCTAATTACCGTCCTATCAGTCTCCTACCCCTCTTTGGCAAAGTCTTCGAAGCCCTTATCAACACCGAAGTGGTTAACCAACTTACATCACATGATCTGCTCTCAGACAAGCAATATGGATTCCGCTTTGCCCTATCTACAGCTGATGTGCTTACGGCCATCACTGAATTTGTCTACCAAGCTCTTCATAATAACGGAGAAGCTCGCGCCGTGGCCCTTGATATCTCCAAAGCGTTTGATAGGGTTTGGCATGCCAGCCTTCTTCACAAGCTTCAGGGCTATGGTATTACAGGTCGATTGTTTGACCTAATACAATCATTCCTGTCAAACCGTGAATTGAAGGTCGTTCTCAACGGTTTCTCCTCCATCTCCTATCCCACGAACGCAGGTGTTCCGCAAGGCTCCATACTAGGCCCTACCCTGTTCCTTATATTCATAAATGATCTTCCTGACGCCATAGATTCCCAAGTCGGCATCTACGCGGATGACACCACAATTTACTCCTGCCTCAGGAACAAATCTAGTGTCGCTGACAAAATTAACCTGCCCGTTCGTCTCGAAAAGGACCTTCAATCGGTTGTGAACTGGGGCAGGAATTGGCTGGTTAACTTTAATGCCTCCAAAACAAAACTGCTCTCTATTAATCGCCACAGGGATCCTTCGCTGCATCCCATTAGAATGTCTGAAGCTCAACTTCTCGAGAGCTCCTCTCTGCGGCTGCTCGGTCTCACGCTGTCTGCTGACCTGAGATGAAACCAATACATTGAGTCAATTGCTTCATCCACCGCAAGGAAAGTTAGCTCCCTGTGCCGGGCCAGGAAATTTTTCTCCCCGAAATCGATCCTCCAAATTTACAAATCAACCATCCGCCCTTGCATGGAGTATTGCTGCCATATATGGTCTGGAGTCCCTTCTATTTGCCTCGAGGTTCTTGATAAGATCCAGAGACGGGTATGTAATGTAATTGGCCCTGATCTGGCTTCTCGTCTGCAGTCTCTCTCTGTCTCCTCTCTCTGTCTCTTTTACAAATACTTCCATGGTAATTGCTCCGATGAGCTGCTATCGCTGGTTCCCAGGCTCCATGAATTCAAGCGTCCTACGAGGCTGGCATCCCGTTCCCACCCTTTCATTGTTGAAACTGTTAAATGTAGACGTCTCTTCTACTCCAATAGCTTCATATCTCGCACCTCGCGCCTGTGGAACTCCCTTCCTTATTCCTGTTTCCCTGACAACTATAATCTCCAACTATTCAAATGTAACGTCAATCGACATCTTCAGTTGCCTTGATCTATCCACTATCCTTCTCCACATCTTTTCCTCTATCACTCCTATCTGCTCTCGCTCCAAATCCTCTGTAACCCCTTGCGTGCTAGTGGCTTCCAGCCTTGCCTGTGGTGAAAAGCTTTAAAAAAATGGTGTCCTACAACTATACATGGACATTTCAAGAAATATATGCGAACTCAAGTTCTTTTCTGAGAAGTGAGGTGGGAATAACAGAATTCTTAAGATTATCACGGTTGTACGGGAGTTTCTATCACCCTTGCTCTTCCTAATTATAATTCCTAGCAGAAGGATATAATGTAAAGAACAAACAAAATTAAAATATCTAGACACCGCCGGCGATATTGTTTTGATGTAGAAAGTGGTGTAGTTCTGCATAGATTCAGCACATATTTAAAATATTATATTGGGAAAATTGGACTGAGAATCATCAGTGAGAAAACCAAAATAATGCCAGTGAACAACAACAACCAGGCTGCTGTGACGATTCTGGTAGACGGGTCAAATGACGAAGTTGTAGACCAGTTCACCAAGCTGAGTAATAGAGATGTGGAAGTAAACAGCAGAAGCAGTATGGCAATAACAGCCTTCCAAAGAATGTGCTCAATTTGGTCAGCCTCCTCCATTAGAACCAACATTACGTTCAGACTCTTCAACCGTATTGTGTTAGCAACTACCATCTATGCAAGAGAAACGTGGACATACTCAACTATCATCAAAAGGAAACTGAATCTTTTCCATCAAAGATGCCTGAAGAAGATTTTGAAGATTAGCTGGCAAAATCGCATTACCAATGTAGAAGGAGCAAAGCACGTTCTCTCTCTGAATTTGTCGCAGACAGACGAAAGAGGCCAGCTGGACACATTATACGCTTTTTCAGATCAACAGCATACAAAAGCAGTCAGGAGATGGATCCCATCTGAATGGAAACGAATAGGTTGAATGCTAAGGCACACCTGACTAAGAATCTTTGAAGATGGTCCAAAGGCAATGAATTTTGAATCACATGAACAGCAGTTGCTCACAGACACTGGAGAGAGCTTGCTGCCAAATGTGTCCAACAGCACCGGATATCCTCATACTAATTAAAAGATGACGATATATAACTCATATCTGAGGCTGTTCCTATTTCTGACAACCCCGCATTATGTCTTTTTACAGTTTCTGTTTTATCTTTCTTTCATAGACTACATTCTCTAATAAGTTCTCTCTGTTTTTCTTTTGAATGAACCATCAACACTGAGAGTCATACATTGTTCCTGTTTAAATTGGTCAGTATGCATTGCCCTGTTATGTGCGCTGATAATAAATCTTGGTTGATACTCTAATACTCTAAATCATCTTACTGTAAATATTAAATCCGAGAATTGAAAGTAATGCCTCATATTTATTTCCATGCAATCTACAACAGATACAGGGAATCCAGTAACCCCATCAGATAGACCAAGATTGCAACTACAAAACGCTATTTTTCATCACTAGTGACTATGCATTTTCACCAGCGATGAACCTGCATATTAACAGCGGCGCAGGACCGTCGTAAATGTGACTTGTCACATATATAGCAGTCACAATTTCTGAAAAACATGACTTAACGGGGCATACGTTCAATACGCGGTCTCCGTAAAGGTTCAGAAAACAAAACACACCATCATTTTTATGCATAATTGTCTAACCCGATCTCTCCCCACACACAAGCATTTTTTCCCAGTAGTGGTTACGGATTATTTGAATATATTTTCCATGAACATCAAGCATTCTTAATACTTTAATAATTTGTTTCGTACATAATTGAATGCATTTGTCATGTATGAAACATAGGTACATATATTTCACGTTTACTTTTTGTTTAGTCAGATATCATTCTGATCATGAAAAGTGCATTTCTTGTTCTTTCTTTCTTTTTATTAGCCATATCCTTTCTGAACGTAAGCGTTCATGGCTCTCCACCTCCCTCTATTCCTTGCAGCTCTCAACAATTTTCTTCTCACTGCTTTCTCTCTCAGACCATGTTCTGCCATCCACTTGCTTAAGCCTGCCAGATGTATCACGCGTTGTTTTCCTTTGTCTCTCTTTATCTCTATTCGACACGGGAGTATCAGATTCTCCAGGTCCTCCTTCCTCATTATGTGTCCCAGACACTTCAGCTGCATCTTCCTGATATTAAGTATAAGTCTCCTCTTTGTTTGCAACCTCTCTAAGACCTTATCGTTGCTCACACGCTCGGTCCATGATATCCAGAGCATCCTTCTCTAGAACCTCATCACTGTCGCCTCGAGTCTCTTCTTCATCTTTGAGGAAATAGTCCAACATTCGCTGCCGTAAAACAGGACAGATGTCTCGTAACATCTCAATATTCTTTTCTTTGTTACCAAAGAAATCCTCCTGTCTCGCAATACTCTGCCCAGCTTTTGGAATGTGTCCTTGGCCATACATCTACGGATCTCAGAGTCGCACTTACCGTCCTTTGTCAAGACGCTTACCAGATATTTAAACTTCCGCGTTTGCTTGACTCTAGAGATCCCGACCTACAAATCGCATCCTCCTACTGATGACCATGCATTCTGTCTTCTTGTATTTTATGCTTACTCCTTTCTTCTTTCTCCCAGTCGCTAACTTATGTAGGAGATTTTGTAATTTTTTTTCCGTGTCTGCTATCAGTACTGTGTCATCTGCGTATCATATGTTGTTAAGATTGTGGCCGCCAATGCTAAATCCCGGTAGGGTTTCCAATTCTCTCAGAATTGCCTCGCTGTATAGGTTGAACAGGTCGGGTGAGAAGACGCATCCTTGCCTTACGCCCGTTTCTATTTTTTCACTGAACTTGTTCCCTATGTGCACATATGCTTATTTGTTGCCAGTATAGGCTCTTGATTATTCTAATATCTTTCCCGAATATATCAAGGTTGCTGAGCAGTGTCATCAGATCCTTGTGGCGTAATTTGTCGAATGCTTTTGCGTAATCTATGAAACATAGATACAAGTCCTTCTGCATCTGTATCGCTCTTTCTAATAATCTGAACATGAATATCGTCTTCATTTCATTTGTTATTTCGGTGATCTTTTCTATTCCAAAGTCATCTAAGGTTATCAGCATTTCCGTTACAAATACGTCTGGCCCAGCTGCCTTGTTCCTGTTTAAATTGGTCAGTGCGGCTTTTACTTCGGTTTTCAGAATTTCAGGTCTGTCAGTAGTTCTGTGTATTGCTGGTTGTTCCCTTACGTCGTGGAAGATCTCTCCAATATACTCGCTCCAACGTTGAAAATTTTTTTTCCTTTTCTAATATGAGCGTTCCATCCTTTGATTTTAGGCAGCCTGTTGACGAGCATGTCTTCTGTCCTGTTAGCTGTATTATTTGTTTGTGAATGTCTCTGCTGTTGGTAGTACTCAATCTTTCTATTTCTGCACATTTTTCGTTTAGCCATTCTTCTTTAACTTGCCTGAATTTGGTCATTATTTCATTGTGTAATTTTCTGTACGCCGTTCCGTAACTTGGTCGAGTTTTCATTCTCCTTTCTTTCATGTCGAATACCTCATCAGCCATCCATTCGTTTCTCCTTCTTCGTCCTGTCTCCTTTGGGATGGTATCGTTTGCTGATGTCACTAAAGCGTCTCTTAGTGTGTCCCATTTTGAGTTTCCATTGTATGCTTCGTATCTTTTTTTCACATTGCCCATATATTTTTCTTTTAGGTTAGGATCGCTCAGGAGTTTGTTTATTGCAGTTTGGGTGCTGCATTAGGCTTCTTAAATTTCCGGTTTCACTATTAGTTTACATATAAGAGGGCGATTATCGCTTCCGCACTCGCCACTTGGGTAGGTTTTGCAGTGAATCATTGCATTCCTGAATCATTTGTTGATGGTTATATAACCAATTTTGTTTTTAGTTTCTCATCCTGGACTCCCTCATGTCCATAGTCGCGTCTCAGATGATATTGGAACCATGTGTAAGCTATTACCTGGTCATTGGCTCTGTACCACTGAATCCATTTTTCTTTGCGTTCGTTGATGGGTTCCTTGTCCGAATCTTCCTGTTATATGCCCTGCCCTGCCCTTTCCCTGCCTACTTTGGCGTTTAGGTCTCTCATGATAATGATGACTTCCTATGATTTGCATAGAGCCTTGGCACTGTCCAGCATGGAGTAAAATTATTCGATGGCCCCTTCCTTGCTTTGTGCTGTCGGTGCGTACACTACTATAATAGCCACGTTGAAAGGCTTCTCGTTCAGCTTCACTACGAGAATTCTTTTTGGAAAGTTGGTGGTATCCTAGAACGCATTTCTTAAACGCACTATCTAGTATTAGTCTTACTCCATTGTGGTTCTTCTCGCTGCCTGCATAAATTATTCTGTTTGTCGCTGACAGAATCACCGTTGTTTAGCCATCTGGTTTCACGTACACCTAGAATGTTGACGTTAATTCTGTTCATCTCTTGTTTAACATTATCAAACTGTTCGCACTTGTTCAATGTTCGGACGTTTCATGCCCCGAGAGTTATTTTGTGCTTGATGCAAGATTTCCAGTCTAATTATGCATTAATCTGTGTTCATCAAATTTCCAATTATTTTACCTGGTTCATCAAACGCGATGGATTTCGTATTCATTCACATCTAATTTTTTTCCAGTCATATAAAGATAGATCTACTGATGTCCTCCAGTTCTTTGCCGCTGTGATGTTTTGTTTATCACTTCTGTAATTTTATCAATAATGTAAAAGACACGTATGCATCTCTTCTCTCCACCCTCTGATCAGGGGTCATACAGATGTGTCTTGTAAGATGTACACACTACTTTTTGCCACGAATTAAGTCCTTCGTAGTAAAGTTCTGGGGTTTGTCAGATACCAGAGTTTTTGGTACTTCCACGGAATATGAATCTTAAAATTTGTTTGACAGTAGAACTTCTTTTGTCAGGTACGTGAATTACCTCAGGCCAGCCTGAAAAAGAGTCTACTAATAGTAATAACGTACGCGTGATTCATGTGAACGCGATTCCATTCTTCCAACTCTTTAAGCCACGTGTGTTATTTCTTTACATTCCGGACATCTTTTAACATATTCCACCACATCTCGTGAAAATATATGCTATCATGTTTCTAATTTTAACATTTTTTGCGTAGACGCTAATCCACATTGTCGTCATGTACACTTCTTATCACGCGTTTCGTTTGAGTTTTGTAGGGTATCACTAAATCGCCATTACAAATCAATCCATTCTCAATTGTTAATGCGTGTCGTATTTGCTTATATGGTACTTCTGCCATGGAACAATTACCCCATATTTTTTATTCTTGATGTTATGCTTATTAGTGCTTGATAATTTCGGCAGGCATTCTATCTAAAGGCAAAATGTCGGTCTCCCCACCAAGTACTTCGACGTGGTGTAACCGTTAAGTTGCGCTTAGAAAACCAACATCAATCTCCACCTAATATAAAAAGTTATCCTCAAAAATCCCCTTTGAACTTTCTTTTAGATCTTTGTAAAACTGCAACCTCGATAATCCATCCACATGTGGAATAGATTTTCATCTGATATATTCTATATCAAATTCATGAGTCATTAATATTATCGCCCACCTCAATATTCTCCATTTCATGACTTTAGGAAGCATATTTGGATGACGTACTTATTAAAAATAAAACTCGAAAACAACATGCAGAAGATGTTAAAAAGGTATTTGAGAGAATCAAAGAATATGGTTTTAAGATTAGTGAAGGAAAATGTGAATTGTTTATGTCCAGACTTAAATATCTAAGAAAAAGTATTGATGAAAACGATAGACGACCGGATCGTTCAAGGGCGAGCGCGATAAAGGACATGCCTGCTCCAACAAATGTAACAAAGTTACAAGCATTTTTAGGGTTTGCTAACTTCTACCATGCACATATACCTAATATACACGAATTAAGGGCACCCTTGAATAACCTGCTGAAAAAAGATGTGAAATGGAATTCGACAGATAAATCTCAAAGTGCTTTCGAAGAGATCAAGAATGTCTTAACATCGGATTTGTCACTAGCTCATTTTGACCTAAATTAAATATTGTTTGCATCAGACGCAGGTGATTCGGGTATTGGAGAAGCGATACTACACAAATATGAGGACGGAACAACTAAACCAATAGCTCATGCTTCAAGATCATTAATTGCAGCTGAAAGAATCTACAGCCAGAAAAAAAAAAGCATCGGCTATTATATTTGCCATGAAAAGGTCCCACAAATTCATACATGGTTGAGAATTCATACTACAAACAGGTCATCATCCATTATTGTCCTTATATGTATCATAAAATGGTGTGCAGCGAATAGACTACAGCGCTGGGAAACTATCCTATTGAATTATAGTTATAAAATGGAATTTCTGCCATCCCAAAACTAAGTCATGTAGACGGATTGTCTAGACTAATACCAAGACTCAGCGAATCAATTGATGACACAGTAATTGCGGCCGAAAATGAAATTAATAACGTATTATGCAATACTGTAAGAGAACTGTCCACAACATTGGAGGAAATAAAAATTAACGCGAAAAAAACGACTTTATAATAAAAATGAAGGAGAAATAAGATCTAAAGGAAAAAAATATTATAGAAATAATGCATTTTCATTATGTAATTATGTACTTATGGACCCAGAGACAGTGGTGATACCAGCATCGTTGCAAAGACTTATGTTAAAAGAATTTCACAGAGGACATCCAGGAATTTCTAGACTGAAGTCCTTAATGAGGTGTTATACTTACTGGCTAAAAAATGGGTAAGGATATCGAAAATTTAGTGAAATCAGGCAGAGGCTCTGGGAGCTAAGTCAGCGCCTATCAAAATTCAACATTGACTAAAAACCGTCCATAATACATATAGATTTTGCAGGACCGTTAAACGGAACATACTATCTCGTGGTAGTTGATAGTTACACTAAATGGTCAGAAATATTAAAATGTAGAAGACCGACTACCGCAGTGATAATAAATTTCCTACTCGAGATTTTTGCAAGTTTCGGTGTTGCTGACTCTATCGTTTCAGATAACGGGACTCAATTCACGTCTAGTGAATTTAAGTCTTTTTGTAAATCATTATCAACAGAACATATTAGAAAAAAAGAAAGGCGGAACGTTTTGTTGATACGTTTAAATCCGTTTTCAATACGTTATTAAGAGAACGCAAGACGAGAACATCAATAAATACTTGAAACCTGGAGATAAGGTATTTTTAAGATGTATCGGCACGGAAAGGATTTCTGGCATTATAAAAAACGAATTGGCAAAATTACATACATAGATACAGGTACAAAGGTTGGAACATAAGCAACACCTTAATCAGTTAAAATGTAGATTCACTGATTTAAAAAATTCCCGAAAAGAGGTACCAACTGAAATTCTGTATGACAGGTTTAATGTATCTACGCCGTCAGACATTGTTGAACTAAGGGTTTATGGCAATAGAAAAAGAATGCCAATAGTATTTCTAACTATTGAACCGAAGCTGAAGACGTATATCTTTCCCAAAGGCATTTGTGCGTCAGAGGATATAATTATTGATAATGACTATATATATATATGTTGTATATGTATATTTACTCCAAAGAATACGTAACATAAATATAACTAACATGTCTATGGCGAGTTTAGACATCAAATCACTATATATCAATATACCCATCACGAAGTGACTCAATATATTAAGAAATCAACTCAAATAATCCAAGGAAAAGCTTGTCCACAATTTATTAAGACATGCAAATTAATTACTAACCACTTTTACTTTTCTTTCAATAACATTTACCTGAGATACATGGAAGACGTCCTCTTACAAACTTTTTAAACTTAATAACAAAACTCAATAAGGTTGAAGCCACCATCAAATTCACACACCAACTTGAAACAAACACCTCTCTACATTTTTTCGACATCTTATTAATATACAACAATGAAAAATTAAATATTAAAGTTTACCGAAAATCCACAAACAAAAAACGACCTTATCAATTTCAATTCCCACCATAACCAGAGAATAAAATCTGGACTATTCATAGTATTTTACATCATAGCGCTTAAAATATGTCGCCCTATATACCTAAATAGATAAGAGGAATATATTGAGAAGACATTCAAATTTATCACTACCCACACCATTTCATCTTCAACGCTGAAAAAAAGAGCTCACAAAATCCAAACAACCAAAAAACCGATACTGTCAAAAATTATACAAAATTTATAGTCTTGCCCTCCAACGCCCTTTCGAAACTTTCTAAGCGTTTCTTTACTTACACACTCTTACACTATCACACACTTTAACAACTTAAATATTCCTCATACATATAATAATATAATCTATTGCGTTTATACACGTGACGCGTCTCTAAGAGAACTACCATATATATATATATATATATATATATATATATATATATATATATATATATATATACATAATAAAAAGAAGAGACGTCAACAAACGTTTTTGGTTGTAATGTGGATTTTTTTAAGAAATATATTATGCTTTATTTTCTATAATTTTGCAACACAGGGTTCCGGTCTTGCGACCTTCATCAGACAAAAAATGGATATTTCCACATATTAAAAGGCATTAATTTTTCTTGTGTTTATCGATGTTAAATATTCTCGATATTAAACAT